>CM031958.1:10803660-10911160 GCA_018749465.1 Paracanthobrama guichenoti
TGGCCCGTCAGTGGAGGGTGCTTCACCTGAGAGGAAACCACTGAAAAGGGCTCTACAGCAGAGGGTACACTGAGATCACTGTTAAGCGCTCTTGTTTCACTCTTAAAAAGGCTTGCCTTAATGAGGTGACTTCCCCGTGACCTCCTGGATAGAAGCAGGGGTGAATTATACTGATGTTGGACAGCAATTAAAAGACACTTCAAAGAAAAAATGTGAAGGATAATGTATGCAGTGTGCTCCAAGTGTAGCGTTAGTGCTCGTCAGTCCCGTTAGTCAAGCTCGCATCAGCTGACTCACTCCTACCTATAGGAATATGACGCCCATCACAGCATATCTATATATAGGGTCAATTTAGTATTATCAGCAGCCAATTACCCTCCTCCATCCTGCTGCGCCTGTCGTCCAGTCAGGATTTGGCCTTCTGATATTACTTTTCAAATCCGACTAATTTCTTGAATTATGCTGTTATTAACATAGAACATTAATGATATCGCTAGCTTATAATGGTTCTGTTCTGTTTACCCTAAGGAGGGTTATCGCTGCTCTCTTATGTATGCTAGGCTGCATGGATGGGCAGGGAGTTATTGCCCAGAACAGAACCACACCGCCAATCCAAACTGTATGCTAATTGTCAATCATCTTTGATGATAGTGGTCCTGACAGAATGGACGCTATTGGCCTGGAGGTCAAGGCTTGGATGGTGTTCAGGTATATAGATGGAGTGTGAGCTCCATAGCAGCATGCACAGAGAGCTTGTATCTTGGTTTAAAGATACCATTTAAAAAAAGTCCTGTCCTTGGATTTCATCAGCCCCACAGCTCTTATAGTATTCATGTACTGTATGGTGCAGCACGTTTCATGGTGGGTTAACTGGTGGGTCAGATTTTATGAATGTATAATGGAGATGATATGCTCTGGCTTTGGAAAAGCTAAACTTTCATGTTGCCAAGTTTTGCTTCCTGAAAAAAAAAGATGACATCAAAAAGAGATTTAAGCACCACGATGCATGCGTGTGATGACGCAGGAGTTGCACTGTATTTACAATGTAAACTCTGTCTTAATTTGTGTTCCGAAAATGAACGAAGGTCTTACAGGTTTAGAACGACACAAGGGTGAGTAATTAATGACAGAATTTCCATTTCTGGGTGAACTAACCCTTTAATAGTTGAAGGCTACATTCTAATGTTTTAATGTATTATTTACTTATAATTATTAATAACATTAATGATTAACTAATTTAATGTATTTAATATTTTTATTTTGAAATGAGTAAATAAAATTAAATTCAAATAAAATAAAATAAAAAATATATATTTTTGCTAGGGTACTGAAATTTTACTGATACTGGTATGACCAATTTACCTGTCTAAAAGGACATTTTGCATGAAAGCCTTTTCTCTACACATAAGAGCACAATTATTAGTGCATGAAACCCATTTTCTTCAGCAAGAGTCTATTTGTAAGTGACATGTAAGATCTCTCTTAAACAGCGCTGATCAGTCCTCTCCTGTCTGACAGGTGCTTCTGCCATTTCAAAACGCTGAGCAGAGGGTCCATAAATCACACATCTGTTCGGCTAAACACCTCTAATGCTGCTAAATGAGTCCTCAGAAAGAGTGTCAGACAGCCGCTGCCGCAACCTCCCAAATCGCAGTCATTTACCAGCGCTGTGAAAGCTCTCCACCCGCAAAAACACTTAAGAGGCAGTAAATGGAGGAGATCTCTCACAGTCAGGGGGATGTGTTTAGATGAGAGGAGGAACAGTTCTAGTGTCTTACACCAGCGTCCCTGTGATGATTTAGGAAATGGAAGCCTGTGAGCTTTGAGAGGATATGTCTATGTGAGGGGGGAGTGAACGTGATCTCCCCAGACAGCATTTGGTATTTCCATCACCTGTGAAAACCATTTTACCTCATTCTTACAAAGCGTCTGACAACACATGTATTATTATGTATTATGGACAACACTATGTATTTTACCATACATAGTACATGATTACAGAGCCACACACCAAACGAAGGCTTTATAGTCTCACCTGCTCTTGTAGCAGAAGTCAATAGACTTAGTCAATCTTCAAGAAAGCAGCAGCAGAAGTAACATGCACCGCCGCTTTCCGCAAGACAAATAGACGCATCAAAGAAGAGATATGCAATTAAAAATACTTGCTGAGCACATGGAAATTAAATAAGGACAAATAGTCCAATGATGGAAATCAAATTAGCACATAAAAAGAAATAACCGTCCTCTAGCACGTATACAAGCACGCCTACATTTCTAATTAGCATTTAATTGTTATTTCTTTTCATTTAGGGGGAAAAAAATTATTGCTTTTTAATTTGAATGTAACAGAGCATAAACGTAACCTATACATAGGGGGACAAAATTACAACCTCAATTAACCCTCCACAAATTAAAACTGCTTCTTCAGCACTTCAGCCGTCTGAGGGATTACGAGTGTCCTCAGCATCTGGGGCTCCAAGGAGGAAAAACACAGCATTCTGGGTATTGTTCTAGAATGATGGAATTGAGACTGAAGTCAATGAGCTCTGAAAGAGGTATCACTACAGTCACTACTGTATGCTAGAAAACAACCAGACAGACACAAGACAAACTAAAGGACTGGGCACACAAACAACAAGAAAACATCAGAACATAACTATACTAAAACTGCTCACATAGATTATTTATATGCTGTAATAAATCGTCATTTACTGTGGGGGGGAAGCAACCCTACCTTAATGAATGAATGAAGCACACACACAATTAAAACATAAGAAGGAAAAGCCAAATATTGCAGTTTGGAAGTGGCAGACAGAATGCATGTGTGTCTCATAGTAAGTTTGCATCTACTTCAAGATGGTGAGGTATATGATGGGTGGGGTCAGATTGTTTGTCTGAGGATGAGGATGTACCTCCAGATGTTCCAAGATATACGGTGGGTTGGTCATGCCCAGGCGCAACATCGCTCCCTCCGGGATCTCCTTCACCAGTTCCCAGAGCAAAGACGGCAGGTCAGTGCCGATGTCCCGCCCATATGCACCTGTATCCTCACTGGTCAGCCAGATCTCACAGACACCCTCTGCAAGACAAAACAGCGGCCGAGTTGTGTCGATTAAACAGACATTTTCCATTCAATACAATAAACTATTGTTATTTAATATTTCTAATTGAAAGAGTCAACAAAATCAAACAACAAAATTGCATTTATAGAAGAATAAAATAACATTTGGGGCAAATAAGAAAATAACATTTCAGAAAACTTGTAATGCAAATCATTGGTCCTAATATACTGTGATCAATCGACTGTTTAATTATGGCAATATCTATATATCCGTTACTTTTTTTTTTTTTTTTTACCATATTCATATGTGGTGCCTTGCTTTAAGATTCAAAATACCATAGTTAATAAACAGGTAGGATATGATTCTGAGTTAGGACATTTCTGTAATACAGCTCCTGACGTATAAGGATAGTAAAGAGCTAGACAGCTCACACTGCTTGAAACTAGACCGTTTTACAGAGAATTACAATGGACGAGTGTCATGTAGTCCACACATGGATATCAATTCAGGCACAGAACAGTCTCCAGAGCAGGAGATGAAGAAAGTTCCCTCATTGGGTGATCTCCCATGCTTTCTTGCTCTATGAGAGACTTAATAATGGTGATTTTTTTCAGAGTATCATCTGCTGGATGCTGCTTAAAATGCATTGATACAATTAGCAAAGCCATAAGGATACTTAAACGTGCAAGTGAGTGAAAGAGGCTGCATGCATGGTTATAATTAAAAGGAAGTCAACGTTAAGTTCAGATCAAGGCCATTAGCATCAGCTCTAATGGGTGTCCTTCTGCTTGCATTATTAATCTAGTGTCAGCAAAGTGGAAGAGAAGGTTAGTGCTTCCTGAACATCACCTGATCATTATAAAGCCATTGTCTCTCAGGGTCATTCAGCAACTAATATATGATGCAGCGTTGCTCCAAATCTGACTGTGATGGACAGAGCTAGTGTTTTCTCTCAGATGCCAAGTCAAGTCACATTTATTTATATATGACTTTACACAACAGAGATTGTTTTAAGCAGCTTCAGTGTTAAAATAACAGTGTTGATGCTTCAATTTTGAAACATTCAATTTCTGCTATAAAGCAGCTCTACAAAAGCCAAAAAATATCATTATTCAGATGATAAATGCTATTAATGTCATCTTATGTAAACACGTACTTTGAGCAAATTGATGCCATTAAGCTCATAATCGTAGCAGCCATAATTGTTGTAAAATATGTGGCATATGCAGATTTTAATCACAATACACAGGCATGTAGACATTTCCATCTTCCAAAATGTTCATGTGCTTGTGATGTACACAGATTATGTTGTCATGTGCAGATTTGTAAACACAGTGGTAAAAAAGGCATCACATTTTTGGGATGATGAAGAAAGTTAATACGTTTAAGCACGTTAACGGAATGACTAATGCAAGATAGCAAAGATACAAACACAAAATCTGTTGGTGCTGAAAGAGCCTGGCCAGTAACACACCTACTGTATTTGAGTTGTGTGCTATGCAATGGGGTATGTAAATAATGGCAGTAAAAACAACCACAATTCTTAGTAAATTATCAGAATAAGGAAAATTGCATGTACACGGGAGTGAAGATGTTTGCTCGTGTCATATAAGCATATTACAGTAATTAAAGCCCTACTCTGATTATTAGATATAATCACATTATTGGTGCATGTGTAAAGTAGTCAATGGTGTCATTTTTCATTTCAATTCATTGTGTTGATGTTTATCAATCATGACGTTTAAGTGTAAACCACAGAGATAGACAAAAGTGCTCTGCTCCAAAAACCTACTGAGCTGCCCACCTGCACAACACATTGGTGACCCGGTGTCCATTTGAGCAGCATCACACTGAGCAGCTCCAGCCACCATGAACATGAATCTGAGACATTGAGAGTTTTAACAGTCTCTGGACAAACGCGGCTTAAAACGTGTCACAAATACTCCCCTAACACAAAATCCCTGCAACACAGCTCATGTTTACGATCTCATTCACAGGGCTTATCGTGTTAGCCACAGTGAATAAGCAATAACAACACTATCATGAATCTCAGTCATTGGTGACAGATTCAACTGGGCCGGGTCACGACACCATGTAACACCTAATCATGTAACCTCACAAAACACAATCAATTAACCCATGTGACGCAGTGGGGCATTGTCATTAAGCATGTGGCGAAAACAGGATGCGCACATACAGCCCCAGCACATTTCCATTACCTGAACCATGGACATGCGCTGATGTCATCTACATACAAGGTGTTCCTTTTTCCAGCAATAAAGAAAAGAGGGATGGAACAGGGTGGTGTGGAAAGAGTGGGGTGTGATGTATGACATATTAGGAAACAGCTGGAGCTGCAGTCCTGCCTTTCCTGCAATGAAACACACACCACCATCCTCGTTTGGCCCGGCTCTGCAGGAAACCCAGGCTTGACGTGTCAGAGCCTGGTACTCACAGGGACAGTGCGTCTTTGAATCCTCCATATCCTACTGGTATACAGCTTGTTCTCTCTGTGTGTGCTGTGTGTTATGAACCCAGTTGTGTACAGCACATTTACAGCAGGCACTCCGTGATGAAGCTGCTTTCTGGAGCTCACACACTAAAGAACACATCAGAGTGGATCAGATGAACTCCCTGGGAAGGTCAATAAATTGCACTGTAGAGAGTGGAACTGTGCTGAAACGATACTCTCAGCACTTCGTTGCAAATAAATTTCCAGTGAAAATAAAGCTAAATTGTTAATTAGCTTTCACACAGGCTCATCTAAAGCTGACCTTGGCCTCTGAATAATTAATATCACATAATGCTCTTAAAGTGATGATGTGCAAACAGTATAGTGTGTGCTTCAGTCTGGCACCAGTCTGATCCCATCAGTCCTGAACACTCAATCCTACCATGACTGCAGTGTACTCTTCAAAACCAAGTCCTGATGACCTGTTTACAGCTATACAGAGGGGAATTTGTAATGAATGGTGCTTGCCAAGATGCACTTCACTGTCATTACTGCTTATACAAAAGCTTAGACCAGTGTTTCCCAACTTTGTGTCAGCAATCATACAAACACTAAACATGTTCAAACTCTTTCTAATCAATCCTCAATCAGCTCATTAGCATTGAGTCAGAGACCTAAAAATGGATGGTTCAGATAGTAGACACATTCAACATGTACTGTTGGTGTGCAACCAAGTGGGTGAATGGTGTAAGAACAGTGATTTAGCTCGAGTTCGAGTTCACTTTTTCCCGATCCCTTCCTTCTACCTATACTCATCGCTTGTCAGTTTGGAGAGGCATTTCATTTTATGTAAAAATAAAGTGTCTAAGAGGTACTTAATATACCCACAATATGATAATCTATTTGCACTAAACAGTGTCTTGCACATCTAGAATAGTCTCTGCCAACTTTAAATCTAAGAACAGTTTCCACTGGCAAGAAAATGGAATTTACACTGCAGTTATAATGCTATGAGAGTAATGTTTTGTTTTATTGAAAACTGATATATGAAATGATTTTTAAATTAAATTATACTTTAAATATGAAACTAAAACCACCAGTGGGTGGTGGAAAGTCATAGCCTTAATGAATCATCAGTCATTCAAATGTGTTCAATTGTGTTCTCTCTCTCTCTGTCTGTCTGTGTGTGTGTCTGTGTGTGTGTCTGTGTGTGTGTCTGTGTGTGTGTCTGTGTGTGTGTGTGTGTGTGTGTCTGTGTGTGTGTGTGTGTGTGTGTGTGTGTGTCTGTGTGTGTGTGTGTCTGTGTGTGTGTTCGCAGCTCAGGCTATTGCATTTTTAATATAGGTCCTAAAAAATGTTTAATATCAAGCACATCCTGCTTTTTACTTTCTCATTCATCCATGTCTCTTTATTGATAACTTCAAACAGTTCCACCCACTGAAAGCTGCATGGATTATCATATGGACATCAAAGAGCCAGGTGTGGCTCGCGAGCCATAAGTTCCCGATCACTGGTGATCAGTTAATCAAAGGCATTTGATTAGCAGTGCCTGACCGTTACTTGCCCTCTTAATTCCTAAGTTAACAGTAAGGGTGTCCTAACTTTGTCACCCATGGCTTTTCCATTTTGGCTTTATTTTTGCTAAACAAATGAGACACAGTGTAATGTGTCATGTGTTGTTGTTCATCTGAGGTTTTGTTTTCAAAATGTAAGACCTGCCAAGGACCAGATGATTTTTGAATTATGCCCTGATACAGAAAACCATGGAATTCAATAGGCTGTCCTAACTTTTTCCTATGACCGTATCAGGCATAACATTATGAACAATGACATGTGAAGTGAATAACACTGATTATCTCTCCATCACGACACCTGTCAGTGGGTGGGATATATCAGGCAGCAAGTGAACATTTTGTCCTCAAAGTTGATGTGTTAGAAGCAGAAGAAATGGGCAAAGCGTAAGGATTTGAGTGAGTTTGACAAGGGCCAAATTGTGATGGCTAGACGACTGGGTCAGAGCATCTCCAAAACTGCAGCTCTTGTGGGGTGTTCCCGGTCTGCAGTGGTCAGTATCTATCAAAAGTGCTCCAAGGAAGGAACAGTGGTGAACCAGCAACAGGGTCATGGGCAGCCAAGGCTCATTAGTCAGGGTGCCCATGCTGACCCCTGTCCACCATTGAAAGTGCCAACAGTGGGCGCGAGAGCATCAGAACTGGACCACGGAGCAATGGAAGGAGGTGGTCTGGTCTGGTGAATGACTTTCCTTTTACAACCTTTTACACCTGGGGAACACCAGGATGCACTATGGGAAGAAGGCAAGACGGAGGAGGCAGTGTGATGCGTTGGGCAATGTTCTGCTGGGAAACCTTTGGTCCTGCCATCCATGTGGATGTTACTTTGACACGTACCACCTACCTAAGCACTGCTGCAGACCATGTACACCCTTTCATGGAAACGGTATTCCCTGGTGGCTGTGGAATCTTTCAGCCGGATAATACGCCCTACCACAAAGCAAAAATGGTCCAGGAATGGTTTAAGGGGCATAATGAGTTTGAGGTGTTGACTTGGCCCCCAGATCCCAATCCAATCGAGCATCTGTGGGAATTGTTAAACAAACAAGTCCGATCCATGAAGGCCCCACCTCGCAACTTACAGGACTTAAAGGATCTGCTACTAACATCTTGGTGCCAGAAACCACAGCACACCTTCAGGGGTCTAGTGGAGTCCATGCCTTGACAGGTCAGGGCTATTTTGGCAGCAAGAGAGGGACCAACATACACATATTAATCCATTATTAATTTATATATACACATACATATAAATACTACTAAAACAAATATAATATAAACATTACATTCTATCGATTGCTGGTTCTGACATACACAGCAGTATGATGCATTAAATAGAGTTAAACTGATGTGCTGTTACAGGTGTGGGTTTATTGGTTATTTAACAATTACTTCAAATACTTCACATTCAATCAGAAATCTCAAAAGTTGAGTCAAGATGAGTCAATAATGGTAATGCAATAAAGTCCCCTTCTAGATGTATCTGAGGACAACATTCATATTACCCAATCAGAACCACTTATGGACTGTGTTTCTCGAGGAATCACGATGACCAAACTCAGAAACAAGCTCTTATTGGTCGATTCATGCATGACCTTTAACACCCCCTGGAGCTGAATAGAGCCCTGACCTGATCAAAATCACATCATAGTGTCCATTTAGTCAGAAGCTTTTCAAAACAAGAAGGTGCAACAATCCTGTTTGAAACAGAGCGAACTGAAAAATTAGCTCAGAACTCACCAATCCTGATCAGCACTAACACTGTGTTCAGGTTTAAAGAAACAATGAGACAAAGGCTTTGTTTTCTAGTTGCTCCATCTGCCATGACTGAAGGTATAAATGA
The DNA here is from genome assembly GCA_018749465.1 of Paracanthobrama guichenoti. NCBI lineage: Eukaryota > Metazoa > Chordata > Actinopteri > Cypriniformes > Gobionidae > Paracanthobrama > Paracanthobrama guichenoti. The sequence goes on from CM031958.1 coordinate 10,812,586, forward strand.
TGTTGTATGTGTCACGACACAGAACTCTGGGACATTTCATTCCCTACATTTCCTCTGTAATTTGCCATCACACAGTAGAGCAGGAAATTGAATTGTAAATCATTCCCAGAAATTGCATGTATTGCATGTGTCCAAGAGCAGCTGTATGAGAATGCATAAATTTCAGACAGACTTGACATTTAAGGACATAACATTTAGACATCCATTGTTTGCCTGAATTTACTTTGCGACCATTAAAAAAGTATGTTCTATAAAAGTATGAATGTGGGTAGTATGAATGAAATTCAGACGCACTACATTAGCCATGTTGTTACCATCTTGTTACCTGCGGCATCAGCATGTGTTGCTTCCCTTCCATTCATAAATCCTCTCCCGTGGTCTCATGAGATAGTAAAGTGTCCATTAAATGTGCACTTCAGAATCTCAGCGGAAGTAATAGGTCATCCGGGGACTTTTCGCAACTGTTTTTCTACTATATACTACTCTCTACTATATAGTAGGTAATAATTTGATTTTGTATGGAGTATTAGATCCCAGAAGTCCTGCAGCTTTAGCCAAGAAGCATGTCATGTCCCTCTGTGAGGATATTCAAAAGATTGTCTCTTAATAAAGATTTATTATGATCTACTACCAAGTTACAAAGCCAACGGTCAAGGAGGAGTTTGATAAAGTAGGCTTCTTTTTTTTTTAGAACATTAAAAAAATGGCAGAAAAGGTTATAGATTGATACATGAAATTAAATTGGATACATTTTGTAGGGCAAGACAGTAGAATTTATACCAACACAAAAGGGTTCCAGCACCTTTCGGTGCCTCAATATGCCAACACGTGGTTAAAAGCATTAGTCACACCATTCCATGAGGTCAAGATAATGTTGATATATCACATTACATCATAACGGTGTGAATATTTACTATAACTGTGTGACACGGACTGTGGTATTTCTGCTCCATTATGTATTTAAGACGACATGGGTATGAGTAAATGATCTGTGGCTAAATTATTACTTTAACGCTCTGAACCCGCTAGCGCGTTTTGCAAATTTTTTTTTTCCACATGACAGCAGAAACCACTTAAAATATTCCGTCATTTTTGGCCATACATATGAGTGCAAGACATCGTTATAAACTATATAATCTACTTTTATTCAAGATTCAAGAGTTTTATTTGTCACATACACAGTTATATACAGAATATACAACCGGCAGTGAAATGTAAACAGGTCCGCTCCATGGACAGTGCAAATTCACAGTTAAAAACACAAGGGGGAAATTATAACAGAAATAGAATAAAAAAGTACTAATATATTTTATATATATATATATTTTATATATATATATATATATATATATATATATATATATATATATATATATATATATATATATATATATATATATATATATATATATATATATATATCTGTAGAATTATAAATAAATCAAGTCAAGTAGAAAAAATAAAAAAATAAAAATAAAGTGGAATAAAATAAGTGAAGTAAACTGTGCAGTGAGTAAACTGTAGACTTATACATATGTGGTTAACAAACGTACAAAGAAGTATAATGTGCAAACAGGTTTATAACAGGTTGTTACACAGTAACAACGAGAACAGAAAGTGCAGTGCAATGTCAGTATGTCGATGTTTATCCTGAAGTGAAGTCACGTGATGTTAGGTGACTGAGTTCAAGAGTCTGATGGCCTGGGGGAAGAAGCTCCTCCTGAGTCTCTCGGTTTTGGCCATCAGGCATCGGAAGCGCTTACCAGATGGCAGCAGCATGAAATGAGGGTTTGCAGGGTGATTAGAGTGCTTGATGATTTTAGTAGCTCTACCTTTGCAGCGTTTGGTGTAGACGCCCTGCAGAGACGGGAGAGCTGACCCTGAGATACGCTCGGATAAGCGCACGACTCTTTGCAGGGCTTTGCAGTCATGACTGGTGCTGTTCCCATACCACCCTGTGATGTTAATACACTTTCTATCGCCCCTAAATAGAAAGTTTTCAGGATAGCTGGTGGTACAATCTTTGCCTGGCTTTTTTCACCTGTGTCTGAATGTGAGCAGTCCAGGTCAGGTCCTCGGAGATGTTTACACCCAGGTACTTGAAGCTGCTCACTCTCTCCACTGGTGACCCGCTGATCATGAGAGGGGAGTATGTCCGTTGCTGTCTCTTCCTGAAGTCCACAATCATTTCTTTGGTCTTGCCAACATTCAGAGAGAGACAGTTGTCCTGGCACCATGATGTTAGATGCTCCACCTCGTCCAAGTATGCCGTCTCATTGTTGTTGGAAATGAGGCCCAGGACAACAGTATCATCAGCAAATTTGATGATAGAGGTGGAGCTGTGTGTGGACAAACAGTCATGCGTGTAGAGAGAGTAGAGCAGGGGACTCAGGACACAGCCCTGTAGAGCTCCCACACTCAGGGTGATGGAGGTGGAGGTGGACTGGCCTATTCTCACCACCTGAGGCCTGCCAGTGAGGAAGTCCTCAATCCAGTGGCAGAGAGAAGAATTCAAGCCGAGATCCAGGAGTTTGGCGGTTAGCTTAATGGGAAATATGGTGTTAAAGGCTGAACTATAGTCAATAAATAGCAGCCTTACATAGTTCCCACTTTTGCTGTCGATGTGAGTGAGGGAGGAGTGGAGGACATGAGGGATGGCATCTTCAGTCGATCTATTGGGATGATAGGCAAACTGAAGAGGGTCCAAAGTGTCAGGAATGAAGGAGCAAATGGTGTTTTTAATGAGTCTCTCAAAGACCTTCATGACTATAGACGTGAGAGCCACTGGACGATAGTCATTTAGGCAAGAGGGTTTACTGTTCTTAGGGACAGGGATGATAGTGGATTTTTTGAAGGAGGTGGGGACCACAAATGTAGCGAGGGACTCATTAAAGATAGATGTAAACATCCCGGCGAGCTGATCAGCACAGGACCGCAGAACACGGCCTGAAATACCATCCGGCCCAGCAGCTTTCCTGACGTCCACACGCTTGAGTGCCCTCCGAACTTCATCCTCCGAGACAGAGATCACGTGGTTGTTGCTGCTCTGAGTAATTCCCTCTGATGCGCCACTTGGCGGAGTCGCGCTGCCGCAATTACAGTCAAAGCGAGCGTAGAAAGAGTTTAACTCATTCACAAGTAACGGATCAGCTCTGACCTCTGCAGAGGATTTAGATCCAAAAGAGCAGATGGACCTCAGTCCCTGCCACATACGGCACAACATACGTTGAGTTGGAAATGAGACTCCACTCGATCCTTATAACGGAGCTTTGCGGCTTTAACTGCACATCGCAGAGCATAGCAGGACGATCTGTATTCAGTCATGTTCCCCGATAGTAGACCGGCGTTGTAAGCGGCAGTGCGTGTGTTCACTGCAGCGCGGATTGAATTGCCCACCCACGGTTTCTGATTTGAGAAGGACGTTATTGTTATTGTTTGTGTGGCTTGCTCTGTAAGTGTGTTGATGAAGCAAAGCGCCACATCCGTGAACTCGCTGACGTCAGCTGAACTCGCCCGGAACATGTCCCAGTCGACGTCATCCAGAGCTGCCTGTAGCGCGGTCTCTGAGTGGGGTGACCAGCGTTTAACTTCCCGCCTCACAGGGGGTTCCTGAACGAGCCTTTGTTTGTATTCGGGTGTGAGGAAAATGGCGGCATGATCCGATTTGCCGAAAGCTGGAAGTGACCGCGCTTTATAGGCGTTCTTAAACAGAGTAGCAATGATCCAGTGTGTTTGCTCCTTGTGTAGGACAGGAGACGTACTGGTGAAAGTTTGGCAAGACTTTCTTTAGGTTTGCTTTGTTAAAATCACCCACGACGATGAACGCCGCATCGGGGTGTTTGTTTATGACACCGCTGGCAACATCATGAAGGCCAGATAAAGCCAGCCCTGTGTCTGCCTGTGGTGGAATGTAAACTCCCTCGGCAGATAGAATGGGCAGCAAATGATTGTTAAATGTTCCAGATGAGGCGAGCAGGACTGCGAAAGAATGGTGATGTTCCTGGGGTCGCACCATTTCTTGTTGATCATGAAGCATACTCCACCGCCTTTGGATTTACCGGCCTTGGCTGTTCTGTCCATCCGAAAAACAGAGAACGGCGTCACCGTGAGCCATGTTTCAGACAAACAATAGATGTTACAGTCTCTCATGTCCCGTTGAAAACTTATCCTGGCTCTAAGATCGTCCATCTTATTTTCCAAGGATTGGACATTTGTGAGCAGAATGCTCGGGAGAGGAGGGCTGAATGCTCTTTTCCTCAGTCTGTTGCGGATCCCCGCGCGTTTCCCACGGTGTTTCTTGATTCTTCGCCGTTGACTCTGGCCATTGTTCAACTCGGCGTTCCGAAGAATCTCAGATGGCCACAGAGGATCGGTGAAAGTGTCCTGAAACAGTCCAGTGTAGAGGTAACCAATGTCCAAAAGAGTTTTGCTGTCATAGCAGATCAATGCAGATGATAAGTTTGTAAAAATTGAGAGCAAAAGAAAGTAAAATAGTAAATAAAAGCACAGTCTTCACGGAGCGACCTGAACGGCGACCGAACACGGCGGCGCCATCTTGGAGACCCAGATGGAGACCCACATTTTATTTATGTACACTCACAATAACAACAAAACGTGTTTTTGTAAAATAAAGAAAATGAACAGGGTACGCTTTCAGCTGTCTCTCTCTCCGCGAGAAACTTTCTGAAAGACGACTGAATAATGAATAAACTCAGCGAAAACTTCTCACGAACATGAAACGTATGTCTAAAGAAACCTTGAAATGTCTATCTTTTAAATGAAACAATTCTCATTTAAAACAAAAATCTGCTGCAATGTTATCTATATGAAACTAAAGAGATGTACAGTTTCTCACGGCTCAGCTCATTAACGTTAATGTGACCACACCCACGCACATTCATAAGATAATGTACTGAGGCGATCTATGCAAAATCGTAAACGCCCCCAGCAATGGCTTAAAAAGCATCAAGTTTCATCATCAGATTCAGTCACTTTCCTGCGTGTTTGGAAGATGGCAGGTTACACAGGAGAGGAAGCTCTTGAGATGGTCTTGGACAGTGACAGAGTTCACATTTTCCTCCGAAGAAGAGCAGGACTCTGACAATGAAGGCTTGCATTTTGAAAAGCGACTTGATCCAGCCATGGATACAATTTCGGATGAGTGAGCAATTTAGTTTTATTTACACTCATCATCAACGAAGCTTGTGCTCGCAAATATCTGTTTGTGTGTAAATGTGTAAAATGTGCTGTATGCACGATCAGTGAAGTGCAGAAAATTACACAACTGTTTTCAACATTGATAATCAAATGTTTGTTGAGCATATATATCAAATCATCATATTATAATAATTTCTGAAGGATCATGTGACACTGAAGACCAGAGTAATTATGCTGAAAATTCAGCTTTGAAATCACAGGAATAAATTACACTTTACTATGTATTCACATAGAAGAAACATTTATTGTAAATTATAAAAAATATTTCACAATATTACTGTTTTTACTATTTTGGATAAAATAAATCCAGCCTTGGTGAGCAGAAGAGACTTAAAAAAAATAAAATAAATAAATAAAGTCTCCTCACATTCATTCTCTATAGTTCCCTCTGTCACATTGCTCAGTGATATTCCCAGGGGAGCCGTCGTTGACACCTCAGGTGTGAATCACAGCATTATTCAAGATGATCCACACCCTCCCCACATACAGCCATTCTGACAGTAAGTATCTTACAAAAGTTAAAAGACTATATTGTTTTGTATGAATGAGTGATCAAAATAGTTTTCACATTGTTTTGAAGAAAAAACTCTAGGAAACAACATCCAGTTCCGAAAAGCCTTGTGAACAAATGTTTACTGTGTTATATGGTGTGATTTTATTAACTTATTTTTCAAAAACTATGCATAAACATTATTTTCTCCAAACTACAAACTTTTATGCACATGTTGCTCACATATTACTGTAGACTTTATCCATAAATATGCTTTAAAGCAACTAAAAAAAAAAAAATGTCAGAGCATGTCAAACTTCTTCAGGGCCACAAAGTACCCTTAGGATTCAGAAGGTTAATCACATCTGGTGTAGATACTTGATTAAAGTCTGGCTGAACATTTCTACTCTGCATCCAGACTCTGTATCTGGACTCTTCATATCAGAAGTTCTGCATCTGAAAAATTGGTTTCACAAAAGCTCCTTTGGACTTTTTTCCACTTCCAAACAGGTGAGAAGTGAAAAACCTAATAGGATTTTGCTCCGGCTTTGACAAAGAGGGAGAATGATAATAACTGAGCCTATTGCTTCAGCTGCAGCATGCACAACATTGTGGGAGCTAGCTAGCTGGCTGGCTGACACACACCCCCAACTCCACCAAGAGATCGGGGGGTAAATTAGCTGTACCCTTGACTATTCACTACCTTGAGCCAGTTCTTTAGTGAGTGCTCAGCAGCAAATAGGATGAAGGCACAAAGCAGCAGCTGCTGAGTGCTGGTCTGGACAATGGGTCCTATTAGTGGGCTTCAAATGGAGGAGACAAGCCCCCTCCACAAATCCTCCTGCAGGTTAGAGAAAGAGACAAGGGTGGGTGCAGACCATGTCAATGCTTCTGTGAGATCCAGAAACAGCAGTATTTTCCACTACTCCAATGACCAGAATGTACCATATCTTTCCATGATAACATGCAGTAACATTCACAAATGCCTGGAGAATCAGTTATCAAAAAGAGACACATACATCAGCCAAAATAGATATAAATAAACCTTTAGATGTATGAAGTAAATGTGAATGAAGTCTGCCTGTGCTAACATGCCAGGGTGTTCTGCAGGTTTTCTTTCTCAGTGATCTAGTCTGTTTGATGAATATGGTGCATCTGATCACTTAGTAAAGTAGCAGCACACTCTCCTAAACTCACATGATCTGAGAAATCATTCATGTCTAGAGCACAAGGATGACACACACACACAATCAGTAAAATCACTAGTAATGGTGATTCCTGCCAAAGTTCCACAATAGCAATGTTTCTAAACATTTATTCCCATGTTTTTATTTGACCTTTTCTGCCATGTTATGATTTTAGGATATCACAAAAAAGTTGTCGCCTTTATTTATATAGTTCTTTATACAATACAAATTGTTTAAAAGCAGCTTTAAAGTAATAAACAAGATGATCAATAAACAGTAAATGATCAATGACGCAAACAGAATTCAATACATAAAATAAAAAATAACGCTGGACTGAAATGCCAAGATGTGCATAAATTGGCAGATAATTTTTTATCCGGTAAAATTTGTGCATAAACTACAATAGAAACACATTTATTGAATAAATCCCTCGATGTGCAGTAAAAAATAAAATAAATAATAATAATCTGACTTTGCCTCAACTGTATGGAAGCATAATTCACGCAAAAAACACGATGCACAAGTGTAGCCAATTTCACATGCATGAAACCAAATTCATGTGCACAAAAAACAACACAATTCGTAGATTTACAACTGTGCACAACAAGTTTTGAATGTTTAAAATTTACAAGTTCATCCTTGAATGTGAATGTGCAAATTGTCATTCGTGTGTGAACTGCCTTGGATTTGTGTGTATGTGTATTTTTGAGACTTTCCTGGCAACGCTCTCCTCCCACCCGGATCAGTCGTACTCTTTAGTCAATTAGATTTAAGCTCATCAATCGACCAATCATAATTGCGTGAGGGCATGCCCACTGCCCACCATCATCAGCTTTCAACCACAGTTCAAGTCATGGCTGAGCAGAGGTATGTGCAGTTTGATCGATTAATTTGTTGTTTACTGAAACTAAGTAGTCGCAGGTTAGAGACCCCAGTGAGTAAATGTAAAGAAAAATAATGTAGGAACTAGATTTTTTTTTTTTTATATACTTATAAATACGCTACTAAGGCTTTTGGAGTAGTTTTTATGAGAACATTTTACTTCTGCATCTAAAAGTGCCAAAACCAGAAGTGACGTAACGGAGGGGAGTGCGGTGTATTTCAACGATAGAAAAAAAAAAAATGGATCGCAATTGCAGTTCAGACGAACTGTTCCTCAGATGAAATTATAAATGTTTATTAATACTCATATGGCAGACCACAGCCATACACTTATGACAAACAATTAGGGACAGGCCAGGATTAGACCGAACAACGATTAGAGGAGACAAATTAAGTTATGTGAGGAGAAACAATGGAGAAAAGAGCAGGTGTCTCGGTGAGAGACCAGTGTTAGCTAATGATTTAACATTATATACGCTAGCTAATGTTATGAACACTCTGCTCAGATTACAATACTGTACAGATTATTACCACGTATCAGGCAATAGCAAAGCTGGTATTGGTCATCTAGGAGTATTGATGCTTATCAATAACAGAAATTAATAAGCTTTGACCATCAGGCATGATTTGGTAGCAAATATTTAAAAAAAGACTTGCAGTGCACAGTTCACATTTTCTTCGCGCTGCATCTCTGACGGTCTCCCGCGGGCGGCTGAACCACAGACACTAATAGTGTTATTGTATGCATTTCATGTTATCCGTTATTCATTCATTCTGTGTTATGGGTTTATTTTGTGTGAATTCACTGATTGTGTGAGGATGTATATGATGTTATGAGTATGTATTTGAGTGAACTTGAATGTACATACATGGCATGAATAAAATATTTACATTACCAGCACATAATTCCAATTTTCTTTTGAAAAGTGTGAGATTGTACGCATGTGTTAATGTACATTGTATCCTTTACATGAGTATTGCAATGTTGAACTCCATCATATCGCCGGGATGATAATCCTCCGGTCTAAAGCGAACGCTACACACACCACCGCGTGTTTCGAAGCAGATGCAGAAGTGAAGTCCCGTCTCTTCACCTGCACAAAACGCCACCATGCAACTACTTTTTTTTTTAGGAAACCTGACTCGATGTCCTGACAGGCTGGACATAATAATTTACCATGACAATGATAAATTGAAATAGAAAAACTACCAAAAATATACAGACTCGTACTCAATACCAACCTATTCTGCACTGAGCCAACGCAGAGCCCGGCAAATGACTCTGTGACGTAATATGATGCGATGTTGAAAAAAAAAAAAAAAAGTTTTTTTACAGACAGCCAGCGAAACGGCCACTTTATCTACTAAATTTGTGCTTTAAATCCTGTATTACCTTTTCATATGGTATTTTCAAACAAGGTTATACACTCACCTAAAGGATTATTAGGAACACCTGTTAAATTTCTCAATGCAATTATCTAATCAACCAATCACATGGCAGTTACTTCAATGCATTTAGGGGTGTGGTCCTGGTCAAGACAATCTCCTGAACTCCAAACTGAATGTCAGAATGGGAAAGAAAGGTGATTTAAGCAATTTTGAGCGTGGCATGGTTGTTGGTGCCAGACGGGCCGGTCTGAGTATTTTACAATCTGCTCAGTTACTGGGATTTTCACGCACAACCATTTCTAGGGTTTACAAAGAATGGTGTGAAAAGGGAAAAACATCCAGTATGCGGCAGTCCTGTGGGCGAAAATGCCTTGTTGATGCTAGAGGTCAGAGGAGAATGGACCGACTGATTCAAGCTGATAAAAGAGCAACTTTGACTGAAATAACCACTCGTTACAACCGAGGTATGCAGCAAAGCATTTGTGAAGCCACAACACGCACAACCTTGAGGCGGATGGGCTACAACAGCAGAAGACCCCACCGGGTACCACTCATCTCCACTACAAATAGGAAAAAGAGGCTACAATTTGCACGAGCTCACCAAAATTGGACAGTTGAAGACTGGAAAAATGTTGCCTGGTCTGATACACATGTGCTTTGTGCTCTGCTCTTTTGAGATTTTTATTTGATATAATTCTCTGTTGTTTAAACTGCTAATTATAACCTACTCATCTTCATATATAGTCTAACATTGCCTACCACATTAAATCTGACATCACTAGCTTTTAATCTAAATCACTATCACACGTTAGCTTTTCGCTAGCCTGTTAGCTTGCCATCTCTGCACCTGGGTTTCCAGTTTTCTGAGTTCACTAAACAACTGTGGTGAGTTGGATTAATCAACAAATACGGTAAACCATGTCTTCTCCAGTCATTGTCACTTGCACCACACATTTCATGTTTAGTGTATCTATCTCCGTTGGCGAGCAGGGCTTCACATGTGATAAATGTAAGGAGATAGTCAGGCTGACGGAGAAGATTTCAGAATTAGAGACACGCATCCAGACTTTATTTGAGAGTAGTGAGAATGTAACAGGCTTAGACACTGCTTTGGATGCGACTAGCTTAGTGAACGTTGTACATTGTTCGGTTCCGGCTGTAGAGCCCATTCAGAAGGCAGTTGGGTAACGGTGAGGCGGCATAGTCGCGGATCAAAAAACCACTCTTCCGTTCCGATTAGAACATCAAACAGGTTCTCCCCACTCAGTGACGCACCCACTGAGAATCCTGTTGAAAGTGCCCTAGTTATTGGTGATTCTATTACACGGAACGTGAAAATAGAGACACCAGCCACCATAGTCACATGTTTACCGGGATCCAGAGCGCCTGACATCAAAGCAAATTTAAAAGTGCCGGCTAAAGCTAATCGTAAATTCTCTAAGATTATTATTCACGTCGGCACTAACGATGTTCGACTTCGCCAGTCGGAGATCACCAAAATTAACATTAAAGAGGTGTGTGAACTCATAAATGCGATGGCAGATGCAGTTTTTGTTCTGGTCCGCTCCTGTTAAAAGGAGTGATGAGATACTTAGCAGACTATCATCACTCAATGGCTGGTTGTCTAAGTGGTGTCCGCAAAATAACATAGGGTTCATAGACAATTGGAAAAGCTTTTGGGGCAGACCTGACCTGTTGAAGAGGGACGGCATCCATCCTTCTTGGAGTGGTGCCGCTCTTCTCTCTAGTAATTTGGCATATAGTCTTAGAGCTAAACCTTGACTAACTGAGGCCCAGGTCAGGAAGCAGACGGACTGGCTTACCCGACCATCTGCTAGCAGTCTCCCGTTACAGAAGTCAGATAAATCCCAACACATAGACTCTTTCACCTAGATATCACATAGAGACTGTGTCTGTTCCCCGAATTAGTAAATACAAAAAACCATCAAGACCATTCAACAGTAAAAACTTAATTGATGTCCAACAAATAAACAACAGATATAATACAGATAATCAAATGATAAAGCTTGGGTTGCTGAATATTCGATCCCTTTCCACAAAAGCACTTATTGTTAATGATATGATTACAGATAATAATCTAGATGTGCTGTTTGACAGAAACCTGGCTAAAACCTGACAACTACATTACTTTAAATGAGTCCACCCCACAAGATTATTGTTATAAACACGAGCCGCGTCTGAAAGGTAAAGGGGGAGGGGTTGCTGTAATTTATAATAATATCTTCAGTATTACTCAGAAGTCTAGTTTCAAATATAATTCTTTTGAAGTTTTAGTGCTTTATGTAGCATTATGTAGTGTAATTGATAAATCCCGTTTGACATTTGTGCTGGCTACTGTATACAGGACACCAGGGCACAATACAGACTTTATCAAAGAATTTGCTGACTTTCTATCAGAGTTAGTACTGGCTGCAGATAAAGTACTAATTGTTGGTGATTTTAATATCCATGTAGATAATGAAAAAGACATTGGGATTAGCATTTAGAGACATTCTAAACTCTATTGGAGTAAGGCAACGTGTCAGGACCCACTCACTTAATCATACTCTAGACCTAATATTGTCACATGGAATAAATGTTGATACCGTTGAAATTCTGCAGCAGAGCGACGACATCTCAGATCATTACCTAGTATCATGTATACTTAATTTAGCTAAGGCTGCAAAGCCATCCCCTCGCTTCAAATATGGCAGAACTATCACTGCCGCCACTAAAGATTTCTTTTTAAATAATCTTCCTCATCAGTTTCATCTCCTCAGCATCCCAGATAGCCTAGAGGAACTCGATTTTGCAACAGAAACTATTGACTCTTTTTTCCAGCACTTTAGACACAGTTGCTCCCCTGCGCTTAAAGAAGATTAAAGAAAATAGTCCACCGCCGTGGTACAACGAGCACACCCGGGCCCTTAAAACACCAGCCAGGAAATTGGAGCACAGCTGGAAGAAAACAAAACTAGAGGTTTTTCGTAATTCATGGAAAGAGAGCATGATCGCATACAGAAAGGCCGTAAAAACTGCTAGATCTGCTTATTTCTTGACTCTCTTAGAAGAAAACAAACACAACCCTAGGTATTTATTTGATACAGTGGCTAAGTTAACCAAAAATAAAGCTTCTACTTCTGATGGTTGTAAACAGCACAGCAGTAATGACTTTATGAACTTCTTTACGTGTAAGATCGATAATATTAGGAAGAAAATTATAACCATGCAACTGTCTACTACAGTATCACCTCAGACAGAGCATTGTAGTGTCACTGAGAAAAAAATACATTCATTCACTGCTATTGGAGAGGAAGAATTGGCTAGACTCGTTAAATCATCTAAATCAACAACATGTATGCTTGACCCTATACCGATGAGGCTATTAAAAGAGATGCTACCAGAGGTCATAGATCCACTTCTTAATATCATTAACTCATCTTTGTCATTAGGATATGTACCGAAAACTTTTAAGTTGGCTATTATCAAACCACTTATTAAAAAACCTCAACTTGATCCTACAGAATTAGTCAATTACAGGCGATCTCAAATCTACCCTTTCTGTCAAAAATACTGGAAAAGGCAGTGTCTTCACAATTATGTTCCTTTTTAGAAAGAAATGGTATCTGTGAGGATTTGCTCTCATCAGAGTTACAAATTATTTACTCTTATCCGATCGTGGTTGCATCTCTTTATTAGTGTTACTCGATCTTAGCGCTGCATTCGATACTATCGACCACAACATTCTTTTGAATAGACTCGAAAAGTATGTTGGCATTAGCGGAATTGCATTGGCATGGTTTAAATCATACTTATCTGACCGTTATCAGTTTGTAGCAGTAAATGGAGACGTCACACTGGTCACAAGTTCAGTATGGAGTACTGCAGGGCTCAGTGCTAGGACCGTTGCTCTTCACCCTGTACATGCTACCACTGGGAGATATCATTAGGAAGCATGGCATTAGTTTTCACTGTTATGCTGATGATACTCAGCTCTATATTTCTTCACGCCCTGACGAAACTTACCAATTCACAAGATTAACGGAATGCATAGCTGATATAAAACATTGGATGTCTAGTAATTTCCTGCAACTTAATTCAGAAAAAAACTGAATTTTTTATTATTGGACAAAAAAACTCTGCAAGTAGTAACCTAGAATACTGTCTAACACTCGATGGCTGCTCTGTCAAGTCCTCGTCGTCAGTTAGGAACCTGGGTGTGCTCTTGATATTTCATTTGAAAGCCACGTTTCTAACATCTGTAAAACTGCATTCTACCATCTTAAAAATATATCTAAATTACGGAACATCCTTTCAATGCAAAATGCTGAACAGTTAATTCATGCGTTCATGACCTCAAGGCTAGATTATTGTAATGCTTTACTGGGTTGTTGCCCTGCTCGCTTAATAAACAAACTCCAGCTGGTCCAAAACACAGCAGCTCGAGCTCTTATTAGAACAAGGAAGTATGAACATATTAGCCCGGTTCTGTCAACACTGCACTGGCTCCCTATTAAACATCGTATAAATGTTTAAATCTTGCGTATTACTTACAAAGCACTAAATGGTTTAGCTCCCCAGTACTTGAGCGAACTCTTAACACATTATACTCCATCACATCTATTGCAGTCTCAAAACTCTGGCCAGTTGATAATACCTAGAATATCAAAATCAACTGCAGGCGGTCGATCCTTTTCCTATTTAGCGCCTAAACTCTGGAACTAAAAACGCATCTCTTTACTATGGCTTACACATAAAACATTATCAATTTCTATTATTCAAATCAGTAAATGATTGTTAGGCTGCATTAACTAGGTCAGCCGGAACCGGGAACACTTCCCATAACACCTGATGTACTCGTTACATCATAAGAAGAATGGCATCTACGCTAATGTTAGTCTCTCTTTTTATCCCGAGGCCCAGACTGTTTATCCCGAGGCCGAGACTGCAGTCAGCCGGATCCGGGCCTTATCCAGATCAGATGGTGGACCTGCGCCTGGACATGACCAATGCATCCCTGAAATGTCTGCAGAGAACATGTCAAATAAACTCCCCCCGTAAATGCCGCATTGACACGACATCCTCATTAAACTCATCTTCGGCGTGACGACTCCAATCTTTCGAATAATCTTACGAATATCTATTTACCTAATATGAATTAAGACCTGCAATGTTGCCAGAATTATAATCATACACTGTTTGTTCGTCGGCCAGAGGAGAAATGGCACCCCGACTGAGCCTGGTTTCTCCCAAGGTTTTTTTCTCCATTCTGACCCTGAAGGAGTTTTGGTTCCTTGCCACCGTTGCCTCTGGCTTTTGGCTTGCTCAGTTGGGGACACCTAAATTTCATCTATATTACCGATCCGCCCACATTGACACTATATGATACTTGAAATTAGCTGGATAACATCACCGTTTCACAGAACGGCTGTACAAATTCTGTTGCATTATTTTCCTGTTAACAATGTGAAGCTGCTTTGAAACAATTGGACTTGTTAAAAGCGCTATATAAATAAAGGTGATTTGATTTGACCCCCTTTCGCCTTCAGAACTGCCTTAATTCTACGTGGCATTGATTCAACAAGGTGCTGAAAGCATTCTTTAGAAATGTTGGCCCATATTGATAGGATAGCATCTTGCAGTTGATTGAGATTTGTGGGATGCACATCCAGGGCACGAAGCTCCCGTTCCACCACATCCCAAAGATGCTCTATTGGGTTGAGATCTGGTGACTGTGGGGGCCATTTTAGTACAGTGAACTCATTGTCATGTTCAAGAAACCAATCTGAAATGATTCAAGCTTTGTGACATGGTGCATTATCCTGCTGGAAGTAGCCATCAGAGAATGGGTACATGGTGGTCATAAAGGGATGGACATGGTCAGAAACAATGCTCAGGTAGGCCGTGGCATTTAAACGATGCCCAATTGGCACTAAGGGGCCTAAAGTGTGCCAAGAAAACATCCCCCACACCATTACACCACCACCAGCCTGCACAGTGGTAACAAGGCATGATGGATCCATGTTCTCATTCTGTTTACGCAAAATTCTGACTCTACCATCTGAATGTCTCAACAGAAATCTAGACTCATCAGATCAGGCAACATTTTTCCAGTCTTCAACTGTCCAATTTTGGTGAGCTTGTGCAAATTGCAGCCTCTTTTTCCTATTTGTAGTGGAGATGAGTGGTACCCGGTGGGGTCTTCTGCTGTTGTAGCCCATCCGCCTCAAGGTTGTGCGTGTTGTGGCTTCACAAATGCTTTGCTTGCATACCTCGGTTGTAATGAGTGGTTATTTAAATCAAAGTTGCTCTTCTATCAGCTTGAATCAGTCGGCCCATTCTCCTCTGATCCTCTGAAGGCATTTTCGACCCACAGGACTGCTGCATACTGGATGTTTTTCCCTTTTCACACCATTCTTTGTAAACCCTAGAAATGGTTGTGCATGAAAATCCCAGTAACTGAGCAGATTGTGAAATACTCAGACCGGCCCGTCTGGCACCAACAACCATGCCACGCTCAAAATTGCTTAAATCACCTTTCTTTCCCATTCTGACATTCAGTTTGGAGTTCAGGAGATTGTCTTGACCAGGACCACACCCCTAAATACATTGAAGCAACTGCCATGTGATTGGTTGATTAGATAATTGCATTAATGAGAAATTTAACAGGTGTTCCTAATAATCCTTTAGGTGAGTGTATATTCAATTTGAAGAAAAAAAATAACCTGCAATATGCCCTTTAACAGATGTAAGCAACTGCTGTGGTAATCAGATGTCCCATATGAAGAGGAAATTATGCTTGTTTTGTTGTATTTTAGCTGCAGGTACAGAGCCACTCAGACAGATCTCTGTTACAATCACGCAAATGATTGCAAAACAATCATCTGGGTGGCCAATAGCTCCCATTTAGCACTGGCCTCTTCGAAATTGTTTTTTAAATAGTGAAGAAAGAAAAAAAGTATGAGCACTCACTGTTTAGTGATGAAGATATTTTGCCATTTGTACAACAGTATACAGTGTTAAATTACACACTTATTGTTCCTCTATTTTTCAGGACATCTGGATAGCAGTCACAAACATCTAAATTAATGTTTCTTTATTCTCTTTTATACTTTGTATTAATGTACTTTGTATTGTCATCTCAACGTTTTTAATGTCACAAGACAATGTTGTGAAGCATTCATTTTACTTTGCCTGGCAAAAAAATCAGTTTTTATGCTGATCAGACAAAAGCATACTGTTCATAGAGATGCAATTAACATCATGCAACTTAGCTTACTCAGTAAACTATATTAAATTATTTTACCATCACTTAATCTGCTTCCCGCTCTTCCTCTGTCTGCACCTCTTGTACTATGTGCTTACTGCTTTAAATATCAAACCAAAATCTGATATGCTCTGACAGAGAGAGGTCTAGTGATGACTAGATTGAACATTTAATTTGTTAACTTTTCACCTGATGTATTGGACTTAAATGTATTATTTGGCCATAAATATGTATCTACTTTAAAAGAAAAGAAGACTGACTGGAACACTACCAACATCCCTGACCAGCCATGCAATGAACATTGTGGTTCCAGTAAAACGCCCTGTGACTGAAGAACTTCAATAACCCAGCTTCAAACTGTTAGTCAGTCAATCTCTTCTCTGTACTAAATGTTTGAAAATTGTATTTATTCAAGCAGTCCAGGCATTTTGCATAAATATATGTATTTATTATCGCAATGATTAGTGTAAGTAGCATTGCATTAAAATACTGTATATATAAAGATTTAAAAAAAATAAAATAAAAAAAAACACAAACTGTACATCTTTACGAGGAAGCAACAGTTTTGTTGTCTTGAACAAATGGGAAGAAAATGGTGCTTTATTCACAAATGTCTTATGCAAAATTCCATTTAAATTTGCAACTTTAAATGGAAACATAGCTAATTGCATGCCTGAAGTGATCAAAATCAAAACATGATGCAAGATTAATGAGCAGTTCTTCAGTAGTCTAAAATAGATGGGTTACATTATTTTGAGTCCACATTTGACATTCTACTAACTATAACTAACTTTGAAAATACATAATTCTTAGAGTATTTGTAGACTGCTAGGGTTTGGGTTATGAAAATAAGTTGGTTGTAGTTGTAAAGTTACTATATAATCAGTAGAATGTCTGTTGGGAGACCATCAAAATAAAGTGTTAGCAGATATTAAGCAGACAGTCTACTAATACTCCAATGACTGCTAATTGACATGCAGGTGCAAAGGTACTAATAGTTAGTAGAATGTCTAAATTGGACTATTGAAATAAAGTGTTACCAACATATGTAAGCCCTCGAGTGAAGCAACTCGACAAGATTCAGAAACAATAACATCTGATTGCAGGGTGCACCTCTTGATAGAAAAATAACAAAATCACAGCATTTATTTTCATCAAGGAGGTGCACTAAATTTTAGTCCAGATCTTGTATTGACAGCACTCTGTAAAGTCTCCTCCAGCACATCCCAAAGACTTTCAATTAATTTAAGGTCTGGACTCAGAGGTGCCAATTCATGTGTGAAAATGATTCTTCAAGCTCCCTCCCAACCATTCTTTCACAGTTTGAGCCTGATTAATCTTGACATTGTCATCCTGGAATATGACCATAATGTGTCTTCCTACATGGCTGTTTAAGAAATGAAAAGCTAAACACTACATCAATTAGGGTTGGAAGAACTGTTGCCAAACATATAACATGCTGGAAATACAAAAATCACTGCAATAAATGATCCAATCATTGACTCTTAAGTATTTGCCAATATAAATCCAAAGAGCGACTTTTTTTTTTTTTTTTGGGCGGGCAGAGTATTTTGGTCTATAAAAGCCAGTTTGGTTGAATACTTTGTCCTGCCAAAGCTTTATTTGATAAATTAATGTGATTTCTGATATGACTGCTGTGCTTATAATGCATGGCATGTTTGTTGATGACTGCAGTAGAGAGCGCTTTAAAGGGATAGTTCACCCAAAAATGAAAATTACCCCATGATATACACTTAGGATGGCTTGAGTAAATGACATTCTTCTTTCAGATGAATACAATCAAATAATATATACACGAGTTGAAAAAAATGTCCTGGGTAATCCAAGCTTTATAATGGCAGTGAATGGCTGCCCAAAATTTGTACTTTATGACTTACATGAGTATCTCGTAGACTTTTTGCACAAGGGCGCCCTCTAGATTCAAACATAAATAAAACACATTGCATGAGTGTTTAGCACCCCATAATGCTCACAAAATCCCAATTTGGGTAAAAATAGAAGAAAAAATAATATTCCTCTCTAAAGAAATTTGAAATAAACATGATAATCCAATCCACAGAGTTTAGAAAATGACACAGATGAGAAGTGTATTAGTTTTATTTTTTACTTCTAAGTGACTTGAATATGTGAATATTAAATGCATCGGCTCAGTTTTTGATTTTGCATACCTTTTGACAAATTAAGAAATGACTGTCACTATACCACCCTAGATGCCCAAAAACAAATTACACAAGCTATTCCAGGGACATGTTTGTCAAAATCACAGACAGCAGAGGCACTGACACACAAACAACATCTATTATTCAGGCTATTATTCAGGCTTCTGGCTGGAACGCCCAGGCTACGTCTGACCTTCTGAGTGTCTCTCATTCCCTCTGGCTTTGGTTTGTCTCTTGCTTTTCTGCCCACAGATGGGGAAAAGCAGAGTTTCAGGGCAAATGTCAAAAGCACCAGCAGAGAGATGCTAAAACCGGGGGGGGGGAGCAAGGCGAGAAGGGTTTTCAGGGACAGAAGCACATAGAATGAATGAAGAGATCTGCATGATTATCCAGAGTTTGCTCTAGCAGAAAAGCTCTGCACTTAAGGACAAGTCGTTCCCTTTCAAAATCATTGCCCATCATTCCAATTACCAGCATCTTTTCTCCCAGACAATTAACAAAAAATTTCATCAGAATCTGTGAGCTGAGAAAAGCACAACCCTGCTCCATGAAAAGTTTTCTAGAGCTCCTCTTACAAACAATTCAATCCATGCACCATGAATCCAGTCTGTTGAAAGTTGAGCAAGCAGAAAATCACAAGTGCAACAATTAAATAATTTGCTATATGTGGCATATGGAGAATTCACTGATATGTGGGCTGACATGCTCTAATACACCCAACCTAACAGCTCTGTGACCAGGCACTAATGCGTTAAGTTTTCAACAAGTTTCACAAATGTTTGGGAAACACTTTAAGGCTAATTGTTTGGATTGTTTGAAGTCACTATGACTAATGATATGTGGGCCTTGATAGGAATATGATGATCAAGGAGTCAGAAACCGATTAGTTAATTTCTCTAAAGCCTCAGACTACAGAAGTTTTTAAATCCTAACTGATTATGGAATCTGGTAGCATCACGCACATAAAAAATATATTTCTCTGTCAAATCTCAAACTACAAGATTTGAAAATTGCAGGGCATCACACACTACAAGATATTATTAAGATTATCATGCCAGGAGGAACACACGTGATCTCAAGGTGGGGAAGCAGATTTAAACATGTACGTAGCAGATCGTCATTGAGGTCTCAACAGGTAATGTTTACATTTGCTAGCAGCTTTCTACACTCACTCGGTGTTCAAAACCAACGCCGTTTCTCCCCAGCTCTTCTACTTTGTCCGTACAATAGTGCCATGTTTCCGAAGACACATTATACAAGCAGTCGTGTTGTGGCAACACTTCAACATGCTATTCCGCCATCTCCAATGTTCAATGGACCAGCACATCAGCTTGTTTCTCGGTTGCGATTTTAAAAGTGCTCTCATTCACTTATCTCATTGGCCATTGTGAAATAATTGACTGATTTAAAATCTTAAATATCAAACATGTTTGATCCAATCAGGGCAGCCCGATGTGTCTGTGAGCAGATCGGCAGGTTAAAGATTTGGCATCACATTAATAGATAAATGTCATGGGCAAGATATTTTCGCAGATTGTCGGGAGGGGCAAATCTGGCATAAATCGACCTAAAACTCCTGTAGTCTGAGCCCGGATTAATACAACAATTTCCGAAACCCTTCAATGTACATTTAGGTATCCACACATCACAAACTATGTGCAAATGTGCCACAAATCACAGTTGTTGTTTTTTGTGTTTTTTTTTGTATAGGTCACTATACAAACTAATACAATGTGTGTGAGTCTCTCTCTACTCATGCTGATAGTGCTTTTTTTCTGGTAGACCGCACAGATCCAAAAGATCTTTAATGATTTCAGGGGTCCTAAACAATCACATTTGCATTTACACAACTAAAAGCAGGAGAGTCTCTTGAGAAGCAGGGAACACAGTTCAACCATTCTCTGAGCATATCCTTAATTCTTTATCCAGGGCTTCCCAGACTTTTCTGTCAGCTGAACCCCTGAGCTCAAGTACTAAACTTGAAGTTCCCCGGAGATTTCAATAATGTCAAGACATTTGCATATTCATGTTTCTTCAATATTGGTTAATGGTCACATGACATACAGATGAACAAATATTTCAGATTTTTTTAGTTAGTGTTTTATTTTGTTTTGATCTAATGCAATCAAATTAATTTATAAGATCATGCCCTGAGCAGGTCAGGAAGGAAAGGTTTAAAGTGGGTGAACAATGAACTTATGCAAGAATTTCTCCATCCAGCTTCCCTGATGATTGCTTGCAGTCCTGCCACCCAACACAAGCCACTGATGGAGGCCAGATGATCCGCTGGCTGGGCGAGAGGGTCTTTCTCCATAAGTAGGTCTGTTCGTGTCTGAGGGCAAGCATTTGCCAGTGTGCGTGGATCCTTTGACGATGAGACTCTATATGCAAATGAGCCCTGATTAAAGTCATTAATGTGTAAATGTTTAATATCAGCTGTCAAAGAGCTATGTTGCCTTACCCAGAAGCTTCCACACCAAGCCGTCCATCTGCTAATGAGAGATAACAAAGGCTTGTTTTGAAAAAAAAAATGCTGACCTCTTTTCTGCAATTTCATTCTCCGCTGCCTTTCCTCCATCTGCAGGATCGACTCCTTAACTCAAGGTTTCGTCACAGAGGGTTTATTCCTTCACTTCACTAGTCAATCCCTAACGTTATACGCTTTTTGACATTTAAATACATTATGTGCTTTGACCTCATGTCTTCAACATTTTTGTTTCTCGTCTCTTTTGTATTTGATGCAAGTTCTTGATCATCGTAGTTTTTTCTCTCAGCGGACGCACCTCAGATTTCATCTCAAACTCTAAACTCTGTCCGTCTTGTCACTATTCAGCTATTCTGCCAGCCATCAAAACACCGGGAGACCACTTCAAAATGTGAAAAATATGTCGCTCCACTAAATTATTGATCAGGGGCATACGAATGTGACCCTTCTCCCCACACACACACTTGAAATGTTTTCTGCTCCGTGTACTCGCAAATAGGTTTAAATGCAAGGTGCTGGAGCATGAAGATGGTAGAAAGGTCTGTGAAACCTCACTGATGGGAGATTGGCTGGAGTCGGTCTACTCATGGCTGCAATGCCCCTGCAACACCCACTAAAAGCCCATCTACAGGACTCCCACAGCTTCAATCAACCAGTCACTGTCCACCTGTCAATACCAACTATCCACGGATGTCTCGTTCCCTCCTTCCATGTCTCTCCAAATCCTGTAAGCCATAAATACTGTATGATAGGAAAGGACTGTTTAAACATGATGAATGGCCAGTGAAATTAAAGTTGGCAAATGGATTAATGGTGGATTGGGGTCCTTGACTTAAGTCGTGAGCGCGGTGGGATTTCTGACAGATACTGCGTCAGGAACCTGTCACTCAACAGGATATCAATGACCGCTTCACTCCACAGAGTAGATTTGCAGATATCACCATCAGAAGAGCACAAACACAGGAGCTGCTTCTGTCAGGAACACTATGTGATGGAGTGAGGATCTCTCCAGGTAAGACAACACATCTACACCTGCTCAAATGTGACATTAGCATCCCTATGATCCAATATGAACCTGTTTTGGGGTTCATGGCATAAATTAAATTATCTCACTGAACACACAGCATACACAACATATAATGTCAAGAAAAAAAATCAGACTGCGATAATCTTTTCTTCCCTTTTGTGATGCATATCCAAGTGAAATGGCTTCTGGAACAAGAAAAAAAATGCAGGGTGGGACTTGATTTTGTCTATGGGGAATTCACTGAAGGGTTGGATGGTTGTGGTCTGCTACTGGTTGATCTCACGTGAGTGATATGTTGTCCCACCCTTGTGCCCGTAAACATATCACCAGAGAAGAAATGTATAAGGGAGGTGAAGTTATCTTGATTAAGGGCACATTAAATGTAAAAATAAATAAATAAATTAAATTAAATTTTTTTTTAAAAAAAGTCATGGTGACTATAACCTTTATCAAGACAAGAGCAAAAACCTTCAGCATTGTAATATGATGGAGTTGCCCTCAGCCCTGAAGTTCTGCTCACCGGTCCTTTAAGACAATAAGCAGAGCAGATAACCAGAATGCTGCAACACTAAGGCATATACCATAAGCATGGCAGTGTGTCACAGTCGGACACTGAGGTTTGCCTCGAATGTTTCAGGCCACATTAAGGCACACAGGGGTCCAGCACCCGAGCACGGCCTTGACTCCCAATCAAAGGCGTACGTTCTCAGCAAGCTGACGTGTGGAGAGAGGCGACCCAATCAAGCAAACATCTTTCCCCAGACTTGAAGTGACATTTACTGCAGCTGGAGAGAAGATGAAATGTCACCGAGCTCTCTGCCCTTCTCCTCCACCCTGTTCGCAGCACTCCCTGAAGATGACATCGAGGATATGCCCTAACCAGCTCTCAGGACCACTCCAGGACCCTTTCTGTTGGGTCTAGGTCCCCTCGTCATCAGTCAGCACCTCTCAGATCGCCCCCACAAAAGATGCACAGTGCTAAATAAACATGTAAAGCCTGTTTGACATGTAAAGCATGTTTCATTATATGAGCGCTGTAACCTCGGTCAACACCTCCTTCAGGAGCCAGTGGGTTTAGAGACGCGTCTCGTCCCTCTCAGCATAAAGTAAAGAGGGTTTGTATGATATGCAATTCATTTTGAACTGTTTAAAAAATGAACCTCAAAAAATGTAATACACATGAAATTAAACTTGCACAATGAAAAACTCAGTATCATTGGATTACATTTAAATGTTTGATTCAAATCTTAGTCAATTTAATGAGGGGCATCTAATGTCACCAAGTCAAGGCATTCTTGATTTCTGCAAGGTGACCATGAGACTTCTGCTTTACATGATGCTTTTCTATTTATCGACTTGTGTCGTTTGGATGTCAATAGATGTTGTCCGGTCATTGCAGTGGTCATAAATTATGTGGGGGAGCAGTGAATCACCTGCTAGTTCATTCATCAGAAGGGTCAATATACAGAAAACAACCCTGTCAGATAAATTGATAGAAAGCTATTTGTGTTTAGTCCTAGTGATCACTGAAGTTTACCAATCCATGCAGTTTACATCCAAACAGGTGTGCACTTGTACGGAGGTCAGTGAATATGTGAAATCTAATGCATTTGATCATGCAAGCAAGGACATTTCCAAGTTGCCATGTCTATGGGAAAAAGGCACAGACATGGCATTGACAGTGATATTTCTCTCTTAACGCCTGAGAGCATTGATTCATTTCCACTTCTATACCTTCAAACCCAAACACTGATTCGTTGGCATTTCCATTAGAGAGTGACCTGCGCCTTTGCGCAACTGAATTTACCAAATGTCAGATGAAGTAAACAACTCCTCACCAGAGTTAACGCGTGCTTTTGTCTAAGCCAAGGCCAGGTCCAGCTCGCCTCTCTCTGCAAAATTTTGAGACATTTTTCCTTTTCATTCTGAGGGGACTTGTGTCTTTGAGGCATCTTTTCATTTCAGGTCATGTGGTTGACGTCTGCAGTGGCGTTCTGTGAAAGGCTCCAGGCTGTTTGCAGGGTTTTGCCAAAGCAAAGCTGCACAACCAACGAAGCCCAATTAATGGGTGCCATGGTTTACCTATGACTGATTTACCCTCCTCCACCACACACGCCTTATCTTCATTTCTGATACAGTCCCTACACGTCTGGTAAACCCCCAGAAGACAGCAAAACACTGGCCATGGGTCTAAGGAATAAGGGCTCACAGACTCACACGGACTATCATATGATGTGATGAGTGCAGTCTTCGGACCGGCGTGACTCTTTTTAAATAGCCAAAGGAATCATGTCACAGCAGTGAACTTAGTGTTAGGTAGTTTTATGATTTAGGAAATAGTCTCAATGTAGAGAACATCTGATTGGAGGGGAAAAATATCATTAAGTTATCATTCACAATTATTACTATTTTTAGGAGCTTAAATTTTAAAGGAATTTAAAATGTGTCTGCTGAAAATGAATGCCATCATCATGTAGCAGTACACTATCTTAGCTCAGCTATAGATATGAACTAAATGGCAAATGTCTAAATTAAAACATTTTCTTCATCCATATCTCATATCAATGGTACAGTGGTATCTTTGGTAAAAGACATTTGAATCTGAAAATTCTGGCTTGTACAAAAGTTTTTTTAACTTTTGCCTCGTATAAAAGTGAATTTTCAACAGTATTTTTTTCTCTCTAACTAAACTGTTCTGTAACTAGACAAAGTTACAATAGAAATCACTTTCTCCTGAGAACCAGAGCAGTAGTGAGGGTGATGAAAGATTATGACCACAGACTGATATATGGCATCTAATTCCTCAAAAGCTCAGGGTTCTTCATATTCCAATACTATTTACATTCCAGACGAACACAACAACATGATTATTAGGTACCAACATCAACACCACAATGATAAGCTGATCTGGGTGGTTTCTAGGGGGTTGCTTGGATGTTTTTTTTTGTTTGTTTTTTTTAAATATACATTCCTTCAAAAAAAAAAAAAAAAAAAAAAAAAAAAAAACACTTCCCACAAATCATGATTTTCATGGCATGACAAGGATAATCAACCATCTCCCAACCAGGGAAACCCTCATGGTCTCAGATCATGAATCCAGAGACATGCAGAGACCAGTAAACATCAGCTTTGGAAGGAACATGAGGTTGTTAGACATTAATGTCACATGCAACCCTAAGCACAGGCAGCAAGAGAAGTTGTTTCCTGGAGGACTGGAGTAGTTTTCTAGTGAAGTGTTCATGAAAAGCGAAAACGCATCAGGTCTTCAGGCGGCTCCAGCAGCCTCATGCATGTCTGTGAGGAGTTTTTACACAGCCGTGAGGAGACTCCTCTCACATCATATTTCACAGCACAGCCGTGGGCACAGCTGTGTTTCCGGTCCAAATCAAGCCCCTGCACATGCTGGATTATTGGAGGGGTTAGCATATTAAAGAGTGTGTGTGTAAACGTGACATTGAGCTAAAGGACAGCTTGACAGACATGGTCAGGTCCTAGGGGTTTTGGGTTCTCCTTATGCTCCCCCTTCACAGCAGGATACTACAGACACATGTATACACACATAAGCTGATCTGATCTGTGTACATAGGCACACATATACATATGTGTGTGTGTGTATATGTGTATGCATATATATATATATATATATATATATATATATATATATATATATATATATATATATATATATATATATATATATATATATATATACACACACACACTCACCTAAAGAATTATTAGGAACACCATACTAATACTGTGTTTGACCCCCTTTCACTTTCAGAACTGCCTTAATTCTACGTGGCATTGATTCAACAAGGTGCTGAAAGCATTCTTTAGAAATGTTGGCCCATATTTAAAGGATAGCATCTTGCAGTTGATGGAGATTTGTGGGATGCACATCCAGGGCACGAAGCTCCCATTCCACCACATCCCAAAGATGCTCTATTGGGTCGAGATCTGGTGACTGTGGGGGCCATTTTAGTACAGTGAACTCATTGTCATGTTCAAGAAACCAATTTGAAATGATTCGAGCTTTGTGACATGGTGCATTATCCTGCTGGAAGTAGCCATCAGAGAATGGGTACATGGTGGTCAAAGGGATGGACATGGTCAGAAACAATGCTCAGGTAGGCCGTGGCATTTAAACAATGCCCAATTGGCACTAAGGGGCCTAATGTGTGCCAAGAAAACATCCCCCACACCATTACACCACCATCACCAGCCTGCACAGTGGTAACAAGGCATGATGGATCCATGTTCTCATTCTGTTTACGCCAAATTCTGACTCTACCATCTGAATGTCTCAACAGAAATCGAGACTCATCAGACCAGGCAACATTTTTCCAGTCTTCAACTGTCCAATTTTGGTGAGCTTGTGCAAATTGTAGCCTCTTTTTTCTATTTGTAGTGGAGATGAGTGGTACCCGGTGGGGTCTTCTGCTGTTGCAGCCCATCCGCCTCAAGGTTGTGTGTGTTGTGGCTTCACAAATGCTTTGCTGCATACCTCGGTTGTAACGAGTGGTTATTTCAGTCAAAGTTGCTCTTCTATCAGCTTGAATCAGTCGGCCCATTCTCCTCTGACCTCTAGCATCAACAAGGCATTTTTAGCCCACAGGACTGCCGCATACTGGATGTTTTTCCCTTTTCACACCATTCTTTGTAAACCCTAGAAATGGTTGTGCGTGAAAATTCCAGTAACTGAGCAGATTGTGAAATACTCAGACCGGCCGTCTGGCACCAACAACCATGCCACGCTCAAAATTGCTTAAATCACCTTTCTTTCCCGGTCTGAGTATTTCACAATCTGTTCAGTTACTGAGATTTTCACGCACAACCATTTCTAGGGTTTACAAAGAATGGTGTGAAAAGGGAAAAACATCCAGTATGCGGCAGTCCTGTGGGCGAAAATGCCTTGTTGATGCTAGAGATCAGAGGAGAATGGGCCGACTGATTCAAGCTGATAGAAGAGCAACTTTGACTGAAATAACCACTCGTTACAACCGAGGTGTGCAGCAAAGCATTTGTGAAGCCACAACACGCACAACCTTGAGGCGGATGGGCTGCAACAGCAGAAGACCCCACCGAGTACCACTCATCTCCACTACAAATAGGAAAAAGAGGCTACAATTTGCACGAGCTCACCAAAATTGGACAGTTGAAGACTGGAAAAATGTTGCCTGGTCTGATGAGTCTCGATTTCTGTTGAGACATTCAGATGGTAGAGTCAGAATTTTGCGTAAACAGAATGAGAACATGGATCCATCATGCCTTGTTACCACTGTGCAGGCTGCAGGGCACACTTTAGGCCCCTTAGTGCCAATTGGGCATTGTTTAAATGCCACGGACTACCTGAGCATTGTTTCTGACCATGTCCATCCCTTTATGACCACCATGTACCCACTCTCTGATGGCTACTTCGAGCAGGATAATGCACCATATCACAAAGTTCCCTGTTAAAAGGAGTGATGAGATACTTAGCAGAATATCATCACTCAATGGCTGGTTGTCTACGTGGTGTCCGCAAAATAACATAGGGTTCATAAACATTTGGAAAAGCTTTTGGGGCAGACCTGACCTGTTGAAGAGGGACGGCATCCATCCTTCTTGAAGTGGTGCTGCTCTTCTCTCCAGTAATTTGGCATATAGTCTTAGAGCTAAACCTTGACTAACTGGGGACCAGGTCAGGAAGCAGACGGACTGGCTTACCCGACCATCTGCTAGCTGTCTCCCATTACAGAAGTCAGATAAATCCCAACACATAGAGACTCTTTCACCTAGATATTATCACATAGAGACTGTGTCTGTTCCCCGAATTAGTAAATACAAAAAAACAAAGACCATTCAACAGTAAAAACTTAATTGATGTCCAACAAATAAACAACAGATATAATACAGAAAATCAAATGATAAAGCTTGGGTTGCTGAATATTCGATCCCTTTCCCCAAAAGCACTTATTGTTAATGATATGATTACAGATAATAATCTAGATGTGCTGTGTTTGACAGAAACCTGGCTAAAACCTGACGACTACATTACTTTAAATGAGTCCACTCCACAAGATTATTGTAATAGCACGAGCCGTGTCTGAAAGGTAAAGGGGGAGGGGTTGCTGTAATTTATAATAATATCTACAGTATTACTCAGAAGTCTAGTTTCAAATATAATTATTTTGAAGTTTTGGTGCTTTATGTAGCATTATGTAGTGTAATTGATAAATCGCGTTTGACATTTGTGCTGGCTACTGTATACAGGCCACCAGTGCACAATACAGAATTTATCAAAGAATTTGCTGACTTTCTATCAGAGTTAGTACTGGCTGAAGATAAAGTACTAATTGTTGGTGATATTAATATCCATGTAGATAATGAAAAAGACACACTGGGATTAGCATTTAGAGACATTCTAAACTCTATTGGAGTAAGGCAACAAGTGTCAGGACCCACTCATCGCCTTAATCATACTCTAGACCTAATATTGTCACATGGAATAAATGTTGATACTGTTGAAATTCTGCAGCAGAGCGACGACATCTCAGATCATTACCTAGTATCATGTATACTTAATTTAGCTAAGGCTGCAAAGCTGTCCCCTCGCTTCAAATATGGCAGAACTATCACTGCCGCCACTAAAGATTGCTTTTTAAATAATCTTCCTCATCAGTTTCATCTCCTCAGCATCCCAGATAGCCTAGAGGAACTCGATTTTGCAACATAAACTATTGACTCTCTTTTTTCCAGCACTTTAGACACAGTTGCTCCCCGGCGCTTAAAGAAAATAGTCCAACTCCGTGGTACAACGAGCAGACCCGGGCCCTTAAAACAGCAGCCAGAAAAATGGAGCACAGCTGGAAGAAAACAAAACTAGAGGTTTTTCGTAATTTGTGGAAAGAGCATGATCGCATACAGAAAGGCCATAAAAACTGCTAGATCTGCTTATTTCTAGACTCTCTTAGAAGAAAACAAACACAACCCTAGGTATTTATTTGATACAGTGGCTAAGTTAACCAAAAATAAAGCTTCTACTTCTGATGGTTGTAAACAGCACAGCAGTAATGACTTTATGAACTTCTTTACGTGTAAGATTGATAATATTAGGAAGAAAATTATTTATAACCATGCAGCCATCTACTACAGTATCACATCAGACAGAGCATTGTTGTGTCACTGAGAAAAAACTACATTCATTCACTGCTATAGGAGAGGAACAATTGGCTAAACTCGTTAAATCATCTAAAATCAACAACATGTATGCTCGACCCTATACCGACTAGGCTATTAAAAGAGATGCTACCAGAGGTCATAGATCCTCTTCTTAATATCATTAACTCATCTTTGTCATTAGGATATGTACCGAAACTTACCAATTTCACAAGATTAACGGAATGCATATCTGATATAAAACAATGGATGTCTAGTAATTTCCTGCAACTTAATTCAGAAAAAAACAGAATTTTTAATTATTGGACAAGAAAACTCTGCAAGTAGTAACCTAGAATACTGTCTAACACTCGATGGCTGCTCTGTCAAGTACTCGTCGTCAGTTAGGAACCTGGGTGTGCTCTTTGATACCAATCTTTCATTTGAAAGCCACGTTTCTAACATCTGTAAAACTGCATTCTACCATCTTAAAAATATATCTAAATTACAGCACATCCTTTCAATGCAAAATGCTGAACAGTTAATTCATGCGTTCATGACCTCAAGGCTAGATTATTGTAATGCTTTACTGGGTGGTTGCCCTGCTCGCTTAATAAACAAACTCTAGCTGGTCCAAAACGCAGCAGCTCGAGCTCTTACTAGAACAAGGAAGTATGACCATATTAGCCCGGTTCTGTCAACACTGCACTGGCTCCCTATTAAACATCGTATAAATTTTAAAATCTTGCTTATTACTTACAAAGCACTAAATGGTTTAGCTCCCCAGTACTTGAGCGAACTCTTAACGCATTATACTCCATCACGTCTATTGTGGTCTCAAAACTCTGGCCAGTTGATACCTAGAATATCAAAATCAACAGAAGGCGGTCGATCCTTTTCCTATTTAGCGCCTAAACTCTGGAGCAGTCTTCCTAGCATTGTTCGGGAAGCAGACACACTCTGTCAGTTTAAATCTAGACTAAAAACGCATCTCTTTACTATGGCTTACACATAAAACATTATCAATTTCTATTATTCAAATCAGTAAATGATTGTTAGGCTGCAATAACTAGGTCAGCCGGAACCGGGAACACTTCCCATAACACCCGATGTACTCGTTACATCATAAGAAGAATGGCATCTACGCTAATGTTAGTCTCTCTGTTTATCCCGAGGTCTACTGCAGTCAGCCGGATCCGGGCCATATCCAGATCAGATGGTGGACCTGCGCCTGGACATGACCAACGCATCCCTGAAACATCTGCAGAGAGCGTGTCAAATAAACTCCCCCCGTAAATGCCGTATCGACACGAGATCCTCATTAAACCAGTCTTCGGCGTGACAACTCCAATCTTTCAAATACTCTTACGAATATCTATTTACCTAATATGAATTAAGACCTGCAATGTTGCCAGAATTATAATCATACACTGTTTGTTTGTCGGCCAGAGGAGAACTGGTACCCCGACTGAGCCTGGTTTCTCCCAAGGTTTTTTTCTCCATTCTGACCCTGAAGAAGTTTTGGTTCCTTGCCACTGTTGCCTCTGGCTTTTGGCTTGCTCAAAACACCTAAATTTCATCTATATTACCGATCTGCCCGCATTGACACTATATGATACTTGAAATTAGCTGGATAACATCACCGTTTCACAAGAACGGCTGTACAAATTCTGTTGCATTATTTTCCTGTTAACAATGTGATGCTGCTTTGAAACAATTGGACTTGTTAAAAGCGCTATATAAATAAATGTGACTTGACTTGACAAAGCTTGAATAATTTCAAATTGGTTTCTTGAACATGACAATGGAGTTCACTGTACTAAAATGGCTCCCCCAGTCACCAGATCTCAACCCAATAGAGCATCTTTGGGATGTGGTGGAACGGGAAGTAGCCTGCTGGAAGTAGCCATCAGAGAATGGGTCCATGGTGGTCATAAAGGGATGGACATGGTCAGAAACAATGCTCAGGTAGGCCGTGGCATTTAAATGATGCCCAATTGGCACTAAGGGGCCTAAAGTGTGCCAAGAAAACATCCCCCACACCATTACACCACCACCACCAGCCTGCACAGTGGTAACAAGGCATGATGGACCCATGTTCTCATTCTGTTTACACCAAAGTTGCTGTTCTATCAGCTTGAATCAGTCGGCCCATTCTCCTCTGACCTCTAGCATCAACAAGGCATTTTCGCCCACAGGACTGCCGCATACTGGATGTTTTTCCCTTTTCACACCATTCTTTGTAAACCCTAGAAATGGTTGTGTGTGAAAATCCCAGTAACTGAGCAGATTGTGAAATACTCAGACCGGCCCGTCTGGCACCAACAACCATGCCACGCTAAAAATTCTGACATTCTTTCCCATTCTGACATTCAGTTTGGAGTTCAGGAGATTGTCTTGACCAGGACCACACCCCTAAATGCATTGAAGCAACTGCCATGTGATTGGTTGATTAGGTAATTGCATTCATGAGAAATTGAACAGGTGTTCCTAATAATCCTTTAGGTGAGTGTGTGTGTGTGTGTATATATATATATATATATATATATATATATATATATATATATATATATATATATATATATATATATATATATATATATAATAAACATAAAATGTCATAGACGTAAAACTGCTTAGACAATATTTCTTTGGCCTGTTTTGGACAGATTATGAAGTGGTGATTATGAAAAGTGAACAGCACAAGTAAGAAAGGACACAAGGACACAAGACATGGGGGACAGAAATTATTTTGATCACTTCATTAAGTTTTGTTTTGTAGAAAGTATTTCTTTAAAGTAAACTTTGTTTTGTATAAATTGTATCTTAATTTTAAATCAAGGTGTCATCAGCCAATTGCCTGGATTTAATAAATAATTAGCAAATATAGCAGACAATAGCCTATAATCATGACATTGCATGGTGTCTCTCAAATTAATCAAAACTCATAATGAGATTTGAGTATTGTGTGTATCGGATAGTTTATAAAATCAAATGATTTAGAAAATATTTGCCATTGAAATGACTGGGAAAAAAATGTCCCAAACAAACTGAATTCACCCTATACTTTGAAATCACCTTTGAAATCATAATTGCATTGCATTATGCGGTTTTTAAACCCAAATATTTTAATTATAACATTCATCATTACCAATTATTCAGTTATTACTGAATTCAGTGAGTACTGAATTGCGTTCAATGTCACAATATTACTTTTTTTAGCATGAGACTTTAAGAACATTAAAAATAGTAGTCAAATCTTTTGATAATTTAAAATATAATAGGCCATTGTAATGTGCCTTTGATAACTATATTCTAAATAAACCACAACAAAATATATTTATTTTGTCTTGTTCCTTAGCTCCTCAGTCACATACCTGATTCAAAGGCTCATCATCATGCAGCTCATTATGGGTTCTATTCTCTCCTCAGGTGTGAACCACAGCATTATTCATGATCATTCACACCCATTCACATACGGCCTTTGTAAAGGAAAATGTGCCTTACAAAATGTAAATCAATATATATTTTTATGTGAATGAGCAGGCACAATGATTCTCACATCAGTTTGAAGCAAAAACACTCATTAGTCAAAAGTCTTGTGGACACAAACCTACTGTGTGTTTTGTGGACTTAATTTATATAACTTTTATATATATATATTTATATTTATTTATATATATATATATATATATATATATATATATATATATATATATATATATATATATATATATATATATAAACCATGCATAAATGTTATTCTCTCAAAAGTACAAGCATGCTCACATATTATGGTAGCCCAGTTTGTGCTGAATACAGTGTAATGACACTTTTGCCATTAATGTGTTTATAAGCAAAAAATATGTCAGTAAGAGTATGTCAAAACTTCTAAAGGGCCCCAAAGCAGCTCAGACTTCAGAGTTAATCCATAAATTTACTCTCCTAATGCAGTCCCTTTGAAAACATGCCCTCACATTGATATAGTTTGATAATCTCTATTCAGTTATCACAAAATAGTTGTTTTAATGCCTTTTGCAAGACATTGCACTATTTCATGCTTTTCATCTTCAGAAAGATCTTTCTTCCTCCCCATATTGCGTGAGAACAGTGACTTGCTTAATAATGTAGATCAACCTCTTTAAGTAGGTTTTCCCATTTACCTAAGACCACCTGACAAACTACTTTTGTCACCTGTCTGAGATTAATACCAGGGGCCGTATACACAAAACATCTTAAGGCTAAAAGTAGCTCCTAACTTGCTGATTTAGGAGAAACTCTTAAAAATAATGGGTGTATCAGTCCTAATTTTAGGACTCCTAGATTTTTGCTTTAAGAGTATTTCACAAAGCATTTTAGCGCTAAAACAAGCTCCTAAATCTGTGAAAAGTCAGGATTATTCTAGAGGAAGTTCTAAGTCACTAAGGAATTCTAAGTCACTAAGACCAAATCACAAACAATCCTAACGGATGTTACAGACATTTCTCCCCTTTCTCTCTTCCACTTCGCTTCCTGTCTACTCACTGTCTTATCGTAATAAAAAGGCAAAAATAATTCTAAAGTAATTATTTATTTATTTAATTAATACATGAATAATGTCTGATTACCTGTAGCAATTGTTTCACAAGTTCACACTTAGGAATGATCAGATGGAGTAAGAGTAAAATAAGCCTATATGCCATGCTGTCTGAAGGGATCGGGGGCTCCAAGCTCGGAATTTAGCCCAAACCCACAGTACTTCCCCATATCCCCGGCTGGGCTGAGAGTGAGTCATCGGGGTGGCGTAGGGATACATAAAACTGTCGAGGTAACTAAGTGAGTTGTCTCTGTACGTGCCTCCTCTCAAGATGATTAAATAGTGCTCCTCCCGAACTTTGTTTATAAAACATCATCGTCGCTTGAATTCTGCAATCTCTCGAGAGCTGACAATACGCTTAACATACTTGTTTAATTAGTGACACTTTGCCTACTTTTTGAAATCTTTATTTGAATATGGCAACATTTTTATTTTAAAATCTTTATTTGAATATTGCAACATGATACCTCATTTTACAATATTTCTATCATTGACAGAGACTCCTCCCCCATCAGCCAATCACTGTGTATAGTTAGTCAGCATGATGACATCATCCATAGCAACGAGATCAACCCCGCCTCCACTCTTAGCTTAAGACTTATTTTTTCCTTAGTAAAAGTTGGTCTCAGAAGATTTGTGATTAGTTTAAGAGAAAACTCTCAACTAAGAACTTTTACTGCTATTTATGAGAACTTTTAGTGCCAAGATAAAATGTTTTGTGAATATGGCCCCAAGTATCTAAAAGGATATGAGAAATAAAACAAACACCTTCTTTGTAAAACTAAAATCTGAATATTTATTGTACTAAAATCCAACTGAAATGTTGTAAATATTGTAAATATTAACACAGTGTGTGTATATATACTGTACAGTTCCAATCAAGATTATTCAATCCCCTAGAGACTGTAATAATTTACAAATGTAAGCTTTTCTAAAGATAGTTTTTTTTTTTTTATGCATCTATGCATTAGTGGCAAATTAAAAGTGATAATGTCAATATATAATGCAATGATTTTGAGATTTTGTTTTTGTAATACAGCTATGTCATAATTATTCAACCCCTATTCAACTGCTGTTTTTAAGTCACTTATTTGTATGGCATAGTACAACATTGTGTTAACACTAAATTAAGCCTTTAGAAACTCACATTAGCTGAGTTTCTAAAACAAAACTGAATTAGCTCGTGCTGTTACACATACATTTAGCCCATGAATGTGCTAAAGTTGAGTAGCAAATATGGTCAAGTCAAAAGAGCTCTCACAAAAGCAATAGACAACAAATTGTCCATCTATGGCTACAAGAATATTTCCAAAGCACTAACATTTCCTAGAGACACAGCTGGCAGACTTATTCATACGTTTAAAATTTGTTGTAGCAGAAAACCTTTGAGGGTGTTGAAGAAAAAGCACAATATCATGAAGGGGAATAAAATGTTTGTTCAGAGCAACTGAGAAAAAACACTCAACATACTGCCAAAGACTTGCAAGATGACCTGATGAAAGGAGGAAAAAGGTATCAGTGCAGAGTGTAGAAAGAACACTAGACAAGCATGGCCTTCATGTTGGGACATCTACTAAATAGTCCTGTCTACTAAATAGTACTGCCTGCCATAATAATACTATGGTAATAATTAAGTGTTATTGGTGTCAAATATTGAACAGTACCTTACATTGTCACCCATTTAATGTATGTACAGAGTGTGATGAAGATAACGCATTCAGACAAACAGCCAACCTCGGAAACACAAGAAAAAAGAGAGAGAGAGAGAGAGAGAGAGAGAGAGAGAGAGAGAGAGAGAGAGAGAGAGAGAGAGAGAGAGAGAGAGAGAGAGAGAGAGAGAGAGAGAGAGAGAGAGAGAGAAGAACTGTGAGATGAGGTGGAGGAGGAGATCTGAATTCAAAGAGCAGACGAACCTCAACGGCCCTGAACCGATGACAGAGGGAACCGATGAAGCCCTCAATGTAAGACACCGCTGACCCCTGCTGGAGGACACATGAACTGTCCATCATCCCCCACCACCACAAACACACTGGAGAACTAGAACAACTGCCATCAGACACACCAGTCTGTCTCACCACACTCTCCTCAAAAACATCCCACCACAAAGCGTGTGATAATTGTAATGTGTCTGCACACACCACATGATGCTCTACAAAAGATCTGTCCGCACATACAGCAGTGTCTGCTACTTTCACCTAAGGATCATCAGTGGAAACTAATTTATTCATGATTTTTCAGGAGGGTAAATCATCTTCTGTTTGTTTACATCAACGTTTCTCAAAGTGTGGGGCACGCCCCACTGGTGGGGAATATAGACATGACAAGTGGGGCGATGACAAACTGGAGGAAATTGTGTAATTTTTGTGCCCATCTCTATTAACCTTCTGAGCAGTCCCACATATGGGATTTTTATTTCTGTGCCCCTGAGAATACAGGATATATGGGATTTAGAATGTTCAGTGACGTGACATAACTGCCAGATTCAAACTGTGTTTTTGCGCTTTGGTTGGCACTGAGCCAGAGGCAGACGTGCTCAGAGCTCGACATATATCATGCAGTGTTTTCAATCACATAATGTTTATTTTAGGTTTCAAACATTTAAATACACATAAGTACTAGTAAAAATACATCTAGTGTTTGTAAAATACACACTGGTGTCTATGGAAGTAGCAATAACAATCTATATAAGTAACTATAAAATTTACTTTATTCTTCTCTCAGTTCACCGACCACTTAAGTTACATGTATTTCGGGAGAAACTGAAGAATTTAAATGCTGTAAATCCGACTGACAGGACTTTCCGAACTGCGGTGTAAATAATCATGGTGGCGCCCATCTCACGTTATAGATCAACATCAAGATAATGGCAACACTTTTTTTTACAGTGTAGAATAATTTATAAAGGTTTTTAAACGGCAAAACACACTTACATGTATTTGAGAATCTGAATATCAGATAGTTGATGACATGGTAAGCAAGTTTGTGAATAATTTGAATAAAAAAGGAAAAATGTAATAAAAGCGATACATCTGTCATATGGCTGCAGTGAGTCACGTGACAAGCATGACACGTCGCCATGGAA
The DNA here is from genome assembly GCA_018749465.1 of Paracanthobrama guichenoti. Classification (NCBI taxonomy): domain Eukaryota; kingdom Metazoa; phylum Chordata; class Actinopteri; order Cypriniformes; family Gobionidae; genus Paracanthobrama; species Paracanthobrama guichenoti. The sequence goes on from CM031958.1 coordinate 10,849,508, forward strand.
ACAATAACGCGAAACGTATCGGTTGCCTTAAAAAAATAATTCTGGGGGGTCAGCTAGAATATTTTAAACGTACGCATGAAAGGGTTGTGAATGTGATGTTAATAAAATACATTTTAACAGCTAAACTTAAGCCTAGTTTATTACCATTTTGTTAGGGCAATTGGGGACAGGTGGGGCAGAGAACCATTACCTACCTCCAAAGTGAGGAATGGCAGAAAGAGTTTGAGATTACTGGTTTACATCATGTCAGATCAACAGGAAGTGGATTACAGGATGACATTTCAGCACAATACTGGAGTTCAGATGCAAGTCCAGTAGCCACAGCTAGCCAACACACTCACGCCCCTCATAAACTGCAGAGGATCTGAGGTTCCTTGGGCTGTTGACCTCTGGCCTCACTGACACATAATTAAACATCATGCTCTGCCTTTAAGCAGACAGAGCTGAAATTTGAGCACAAAGGAGCCTGCAGGCTGACATGACTCCTCAAGACCCCACAAGGCGAGCACATTTCAGTGGTGATCAGGTGAGTCAGTGGCCGAGACAGAATGTAATACAAAGGCAATATTTACTAAATTAATATTTCCAGAGGGTTTTTTTTTTTTTTTACCTTTATAATGGCACTTTTTTACCTTATTAAATGTGTGTATTTTTTGTCAAATTCTTACATGTAATCATTATCTTCACTAACAACAAGACACTAAAAGGCTGTAACCAATCAAAATCCAGCTCAGTTCTGGCATGAATGGATTTAAACTGCAATTACAAGTGCATACATAATTTTATGAAATTAATGTTTTAAATGGAACATTTAGAATATAAATATAAATATGAAACTAATGGGTGTTTCACACCGCAAGTGTGAGCGACACGTGAGCAGCGCATATTTTTTCGGCGCCCATGTTAATCAATCACACCGGGAGCAGGAGCAGCGCGTCAGCATCAAGCAGGAGCAGCGCGTCAGCATCAAGCAGGAGCAGCGCGTCAGCATCAAGCAGGAGCAGCGCGTCAGCATCAAGCAGAAGCGTTGCGTGAGCAGCAGTGAAGCGGGGGTTTCGGCGCAGAGCCTATTTTTGCTGCGCTGCTGACACACAATTAAAAGTGAAAGCACACTTTTGAACGTCAAAATAAATATGATTTCACTCAAAAAGTGCTCAAAATGCACAAGAAGCATGTGTAGTGTGTTTTAACAAGAACTGGAGTATATCAGAAAAAAAAATTTTGTAGAAGATTTACCCATTTAAACTTGTTTTAATTATTCAGTTTGGGTGAAAGTATGGTTATACAAACCTGATTCCAAAAAAGTTGGGACACCGTACAAACTGTGAATAAAAAAGGAATGCAATAATTTACAAATATCATAAACTTATCTTTTTTTCACAATAGAATATAGATAATGTATCAAATGTTAAAAGTGAGACATTTTGAAATGTCATGCCAAATACTGGCTCATTTTGGATTTCATGAGAGCTACACATTCCAAAAAAGTTGGGACAGGTAGCAATAAGAGGCCGGAAAAGTTAAATGTACATATAAGGAGCAGATGGAGGACCAATTCACAACTACTTAGGTCAATTGGCAACATGATTGGGTATAAAAAGAGCCTCTCAGAGTGGCAGTGTCTCTCAGAAGTCAAGATGGGCAGAGGATCACCAATTCCCCCAATGCTGCAGCGAAAAATAGTGGAGCAATATCAGAAAGGAGTTTCTTAGAGAAAAATTGCAAAGAGTCTGAAGTTATCATCATCTACAGTGCATAATATCATCCAAAGATTCAGAGAATCTGGAACAATCTCTGTGCGTAAGTGTGTGTCAAGGGCGGAAAACCATACTGGATGCCCGTGATCTTTAGGCCCTTAGACGGCACTGCATCACATACTGGAATGCTACTGTAATGGAAATCACAACATGGGCTCAGGAATACTTCCAGAATACTTGTCGGTGAACACAATCCACCGTGCCATTCGCCGTTGCCGGCTAAAACTCTATAGGTCAAAAAAGAAGCCATATCTAAACATGATCCACGCATTTTCTCTGGGCCGAGGCTCATTTAAAATGGACTGTGGCAAAGTGGAAAACTGTTCTGTGGTCAGATGAATCAAAATTTGAAGTTCTTTTTGGAAAACTGGGACGCCATGTCATCCGGACTAAAGAGGACAAGGACAACCCAAGTTGTTATCAGCGCTCAGTTCAGAAGCCTGCATCTCTGATGGTATGGGGTTGCATGAGTGCATGTGGCATGGGCAGCTTACACATCTGGAAAGGCACCATCAATGTTGAAAGGTATATCCAAGTTCTAGAACAACGCATGCTCCCATGCGTCGTCTCTTTCAGGGAAGACCTTGCATTTTCCAACTTGACAATGCCAGACCACATACTACATCAATTACAACATCATGGCTGCATAGAAGGAAGATCCGGGTACTGAAATGGCCAGCCTGCAGTCCAGATCTTTCACCCATAGAATGTAGTCAACAAAGGCACTTTACAAAGGCTGATTATATTTGAAATTATCAAAAGATTTGACTACACTGCAAAAAACGACAGTATTTTTTTTCTTGTTTTCATTCCAAATATCAAAAAAAAATTCTTAAATCAAGATCCATTTACTAGATAAATAAAATGACATAAGATATTTGTTCTTGTTTTCTGGGGAATCTAAATTAAGTGAGATTTTGCTTAAAACAAGCAAAATTATCTGCCAATGGGATAGGAAAAATAATCTTATTTCTGTCTGGGACAGAAACAAGGAACAAGATTTCAATCAGAAATAATATTATTTTTCTTCCTCGTTGGCAGATAATTTTGCTTATTTTAAGCAAAAACTCACTTCATTTTGATTTTATTTTCAACAAAACAAGAAAAATATCTATGTCATTTTACTTCTCTAGTAAATGCATCTTGATTTAAGAACTTTTATATATTTAGACTAGAAACAAGACAAAAATACTAAGAAGAGCATTTTTGCAGTGTACTATTTTTAATGTTTTTGAAAAGTCTCATGCCAAAAAAAAAAAAAAAAAAACCTAATATTGTGACACTGAACAATTCAGCATTCAGTAAATACAAATAACTGAATAATTGGTAATGATCAACGTTATAAGTAAAATATTTGGGATTTAAAACAACATAATGCAATGAAATTATGATTTCAAAGAGTATATGGTGAATTCAGGTTGATTGTGACACTTTTTCTCCGTTATTTCAGTGGTAAACCTTTTCTGAATCATTTGATTTTGTAAACTGTCCCATACACACAATACTCAAATATCATTTGGAGCTTTGGTTCATTTATGAGATGCGCGTGCAATGCATGATCACACCAGCGCTACGGCTCGACAAATTGAAATTCACTTTAAATAAATGCTTTCTACAAAACAAAACTTAATGAAGTGGTCAAAATCATTTCCGTACTATATTTATAGCATCTGAGCAGATGTGCTAATAAAAGCTTTATTGATGTTACACTTACAATAGCCTAAACACTTCATAATCTGGCCAAAACAAGCCAAATAAATCTTGTCTAAAAAGTCTTGCATCTATGACATTTTATATAGCAGAAGGATTCATATTTAAACAGTGTTTTGAATTTAATATTCACAGACGCTAACAGAATAAACTTACCTCACAATCCTCGCCTGGATCTGTTGCTCTTAGAAATAAACAGCTTTTTCTGAGGTAAAATATTCCAGGATTATTCCTCACCGCATCTCAAACCGATGTAAAGTGTCGATGTGAAGTGCTGATGTGGGCGTCGGCTCTATGGATCGCGTCAGATTTGAATCTCAAAAGAACGCGCGCTCCGTGGGCATGGCGCATTAGCGGGTAATGAGACGCTCGCTTTTCAAACAGATTACATAAACAGAATATTTTTTTTCGATTTGATTTACATTATTTAAAACCTGACATTTCAACGTTTCTTCAGACATGTGTCTCATGTTTGAGAGACAAATATTTAAGTTATAGGTCCTTTTCTGAAGAGAATCTGAATGAACGTCTTTGACAGAGAGGCTGCAGATTGCGCATCATGTTTGTTTTTATTGTGACTGTACACAAAAAATTATAGAAACTTAACAGATTATAATGATGTATAACACTTGCCTGAATGATAAAAAAACGACGAGTTATTTGAGTCTGTTTGGCACTGATAAGAAAAAAGTCTATCACGCGGATGTGATAGCCGACTCCAGAGGGTTAAATATGGCCTTGTCCCAACTTTGAGATGTGTTGATGCCATGAAATTTAAAAGCAACTTATTTTTCCCTTAAAATTATACATTTTCTCAGTTTAAATATTTGATATGCCATCTATGTTGTATTCTGAATAAAATATTGAAATTTGAAACTTCCACATCATTGCATTCTGTTTTTATTCACAATTTGTACAGTGTCCCAACTTTTTTGGAATCAGGTTTGTAAAATATAGCCAGAAAATATGATAAACTTTCTTTTAGTTTATTATGTAGGGGAGACCGGGTATAGTTCTAACATGGGGAGAGTTGTAACACTACCAATTTCACAAAATCACAGATAAGATAGTAGTCAGTTTCAGTTTCCTCTGGCTTCCTTTACAATCCCACATGGAGGTTTTCCAGTCTGTGTTGCTATCTCTCCTGAAGCTACAGCAGAAAATCTAATTCTGGTGTAAAAAAAGTTAAAAAAAATAAAATAAAAAAAAGAGATATTTTGTTTAGTATTTCTACCATTGTAGATAATGTTGAGTTAGTCAAAGTTAGTAAAGAATGGTGTATCAACCTCCTGCTAATTTCAAAGCACCATGCTAATACAGCTAGCTAAACAATGGGTGACAGTGGCAGGGTAGGTTGTAACAAAGGACCAATTAGTATTTGCCATCATCTCTCAAAGTCTGTGATCTAGTTGGAAAAATTTAAATTGTTGCCATTTGTAGTGGATAGTTTTAGGTGCTGAAGAAAAAAAGGGTTAGAACCATACCCGGTCTCCCCTAATACTCAGACTAGAGCCCGACCGATATATATCGGCAGGCCGATATTAGGCATTTTCCAAACTATCGGTATTTATGATGGTCGATAAATTAATATTTAAAAAAATTCTAAAAACAGACAAAACACAGCTCAACCACATTATGAGTGTTGGCGTTTCATAGTTTGTCCACCAGAGGGCACTCTACAACATGCCGGTTGGCAACACCAGCTGATCCAGCCAGAGTCATGCTGCACGCTGCACATTCACAACTGAGATCATCCGAGAAGTGCATGGTAAGTTGGCAACTGTCACGAGACATACATTGCTTGAATAACAACTAAAAGAACATCCCCATCAGTTCTCTTAAATCAAATAAGCATGACAAAACTTGTGACTGCCAAGTCCAGTTTTGCTGTTACACGTAAGCCGAGAGTGAAACAGAATTAGCTAGTAATTGCATTAGGTTGTTACAGTATAGTTAAACTGTCAATTTAACTCGGACAATGTGACTGAATAAGATGCATTTCTTTAATAGCGTGACAGTTTGACAACCTGAAACATATCTCTCCCTATTCCGTTATTTTTTTTAAAGTATGTTTTACAATATTTTGCAGTATGACGTTGTCCATTTCTAAATTATGGCTTATCATAGAATTTAGCGAATTTAGCAGTGTAAGACCGCTAACATTAATGCGCTTGGAAATATGACAACGAACCTATTCTGCCTAAATAAAGTAATGATTACTGTTGTTTCCCACACATAGACTAATTTGTGACAATCAACACGAGCCGCCACATATTGTGTGTCATTATTAATTTATTTTTAACGCTATTTAAAACGCACAGCGTATTCGTTCAACTGCATTTCCTTTCCCTGCTCTCCCTCCGTCTCAGTCACTCGCGCACCTCTCTCTCTCACACACACACACGCGGGGTGCATTGCATTCGACCATAAGTCCAGGGTTGCCAACTCTTTGGCATCACGCTCTCACTCTGCCCAAGTAAATCTCAAGCCAAATTGCCAAACCTGCTTTTGATATGAACCAAAGTCTAAGCTTTAAATTTTTTTGAACGTTTTAATACGAAATTCAAACAAATAGTGTAATAAATAAATAGAAATAAATAAATAGCGTTTTGGCACTAATGTGGTATATAGTTAAAGCCAGAGCCATTGAAAAACAGTTGCAACATGCCACATTCATGTCCCGGGAACGCGCGGTCACACGGTTCATGAAGCTCTCATTGGTTATAAACAAACCAGCGCTGTCAATACATTTGAATAGACAACAGCTATTATTGCAGTAATTTGGTAAACCGTATATCATAGTGTGCATTGATTTATTATGTCAACCACATTTACAGTATCATTTTATTATGGAGAGTGATGGAGATGCAACATTGTTAACATTAATGTTTTTCTTGTATTTAGCCCTCAGGTATTCCTTACTAATTGGTCACACTCATAGGTGGTCAAATGTGACCATACACCTTAACTATTTTTCAATAAATAAAAAATAAATTTAAATAAATAATATAAAATAAATATAATATAATAAATATATATATATATATATATATATATATATATATATATATATATATGTTTAATATTTATTGAATATTTTGAGAGATCTTTTGGTAATAAATACTATTTGTACAATAATTATGGTCCATTAAATGACCACTTAAAATATTTTTCTTCTAATATTTTTATTATTTATATTACAATTAGTGTAGTAATTAAGGTTAAAATGGAGAATTCCAATGCAAAGAGGCAAATTAGAGTTATTTTGTGGCTGGAAAAATATAAATTTTCATTTGTAATGCCATTACCCAGTATGTGCCTGTATGGCTCTTTAATTAATTAATTAATTAATTAATTAATTAATAAACAAACAAACAAACAAACATACATACATATATCTAGTCTACTAAGTATTGCAGATCATAACTGCTTATTTTTAGGTTTTGCATTTGAATACATATTTAGACATGATCAAACACTAGATTTCTTTAAATGTGACATTTTAAAACGTTAATAACTTATATCCTAATATTTTTAATGATACTTAGGCCTACATAAGCACACACAAGTGAATAGTAATGAACGCGAGCAAATATAATTTAACACAAGAAAAGTTTAAAATAACATTTTTTCTTATATGTACAGTCACTATATACATATGAATTTACATACATTTTAGAGAGGCTGAGGATCATGAATAACTATAAATAACTAATGTAAGGGAAATCGGTTTAAGTTTTTTTACGTGTCTTTTATATATATATATATATATATATATATATATATATATATATATATATATATATATATATATACACACACACACAGGTGCTGGTTATATAATTAGAATATCATCACCAAGTTGATTTCACTAATTCCATTCAAAAAGTGAAACTTGTATATTATATTCATTCATTACACACAGACTGATATATTTCAAATGTTTATTTCTTTTAATGTTGATGATTATAACTGACAACTAAGGAAAATCCCAGATTCAGTATCTCAGAAAATTAGAATATTACTTAAGACCAATACAAAGAAAGGATTTTTAGAAATCTTGGCCAACTGAAAAGTATGAACATGAAAAGTATGAGCATGTACGGCACTCAATACTTAGTTGGGGCTCCTTTTGCCTGATTTACTGCAGCAATGTGACGTGGCATGGAGTCGATCAGTCTGTGGCACTGCTCAGGTGTTATGAGAGCCCAGGTTGCTCTGATAGTGGCCTTCAGCTCTTCTGCATTGTTGGGTCTGGCATATCGCATCTTCCTCTTCACAATACCCCATAGATTTTCTATGGGGTTAAGGTCAGGCGAGTTTGCTGGCCAATTAAGAACAGGGAACCCCAAACCATCACTGACTGTGGAAACTTTACACTGGACCTCAAGCAACGTGGATTGTGTGCCTTTCCTCTCTTCCTCCAGACTCTGGGACCCTGATTTCCAAAGGAAATGCAAAATTTACTTTCATCAGAGAACATAACTTTGGACCACTCAGCAGCAGTCCAGTCCTTTTTGTCTTTAGCAGAGGCGAGATGCTTCTGACACTGTCTGTTGTTCAAGAGTGGCTTGCCAAGGAATGTGACAGCTGAAACCCATGTCTTGCACACGTCTGTCTGTAGTGGTTCTTGAAGCACTGACTCCAGCTGCAGTCCACTCTTTGTGAATCTCCCCCATATTTTTGAATGCGATTTGTTTCACAATCCTCTCCAGGGTGCGGTTATCCCTATTGCTTGTACACTTTTTCTACCACATCTTTTCCTTCCCTTCGCCTCTCTATTATGTGCTTGGACACAGAGCTCTGTGAACAGCCAGCCTCTTTTGCAATGACCTTTTGTGTCTTGCCCTCCTTGTGCAAGGTGTCAATGGTCGTCTTTTGGACAACTGTCAAGTCAGCAGTATTCCCCATGATTGTGTAGCCTACAGAACTAGACTGAGAGACCATTTAAAGGCCTTTGCCGGTGTTTTGAGTTCATTAGCTGATTAGTGTGGCACCAGGTGTCTTCAATATTCAACCTTTTCACAATATTCTAATTTTCTGAGATACTGAATTTGAGATTTTCCTTAGTTGTCAGTTATAATCATCAAAATTAAAAGAAATAAACATTTGAAATCTATCAGTCTGTGTGTAATGAATGGACATAATATACAAGTTTCACTTTTTGAATGGAATTAGTGAAATAAATCAACTCTTTGATGATATTCTAATTATATGACTAGCACCTGTATATATACACATCTCGGCATATATATCGGAATATCAGATTTTTTAAATCACCAAATATTTGTATCAGTATCGGCCTTAAATCGTTTTTTTGGGGGGGTTTTTTGGTCCGCAAAGTTCGCCGTCTTGTAAACATATCTCAGTATGAATGAAACCACATGATCGGAGCTGTTTTCTTGGTTGTGTTTGTCGTTTACCATTTACATGCAAATGCTGTAACCTACACCTCTCCATGTTAACAAACTTTCAAGACTATCAAGTTCATAAATTACCAACTTCTATAAACAAATATAGGCTAGTTGTGTTTATAAAGAAATACTCACTTATATGATATAAGTGAGCATTATATGTAGCATTGGAGCCGCTGCAGTGATGCTGTACAAACGCTTCCAGTGTGAATACTCACACATCTGCAGCTGCAGTGATGGTGTAGTTACGTTCACGTGAAGCTCACGCACTGCTCACACTTGCGGTGTGAAACGGTCGTAAAACTGCCAGTAAGTGGCGGCAAGTCACTGTCATAAGTGAGTCACTGAATCATTCACTCGACCGATTCATTAAAAATCATTATACTACGGGCTGTTGAGTGCTTGAATCTGATTGGTTGGTGAACGTTCTAATGTGTGCAATTACTTCCAGGGAAAATTAGTTCCAGGCAGGTCTTTACCGCATTACAGTTCCATATCACTTTGCCAAATGATTTCAGTTATTTACAGAATACATACACTCTCTCTCTCTCTCCCCTCTCCCACTTAAACACACACACTTGCACAAAAACATGTTAGCACGGCTCTGACATTTTTATCAGTAAAATAGTTTAGTAACTTTAAAGCTAAATGACATTTCTCACTAGCGAGGTAATACAGGTGCTGTTCTTACAGTTTCGTATTAGTAGACGCTGCTGCCAAACACTGCTGAAAGAGACACACAGACTGAGGAAATTCACATACGCTCTCTCTCTCGCTAATAAGACGCGTCATGACCGCATTACCACCCCGGGTGTGCATTATTTTTCTAATAATTCAACGGCCCAACGTCAATTATTCCTTACTGAATTCATTCAGTAACACTGAATGTATGAAACACTGGTTGTGTTGTTCTGAGACACGCAACAGTTCTGCTGTGCTGTACATACAGTATAAGATGTAAACAATAACTGCATTATGAAGGATGATTGGATATTTATATTATTGTGCTTACTTCACTCAAAATGCGCGCTTGGCCAGCTATAGTGAAACTGGTAGCCAGGCAACAGACAAGTGACCAATCCTGAGTCACCACATGCATTCTACTGTACCAGCATGGTTCAACGCGGTTCAACTGTGCTGAGAATTCCAGGAAGAGAACAGTTTGTAATCATGCCACGCCAAACCAGCTCAAGCAGAAAATCAGGTATTCTACCTGTCAGTTCCTGTCCTTTTGCCACTATTCAATAAAAAAAATTTAAAAAAAGAAGAAATGCATTAAAAAATAGTGTGTTATACATCACTTTGAATAACAGCTAAATGACTCTGTGAAACAGAAGATGAAATTAGACAAGCAGTTCAGTCAGATGAATGCCACATTCTGAAGAGTTCCCACGTAAGCTCTTGGGTTTCAATAGTTTGGGGGAAAGGAGCAATAGGAAAGATGGAAAGTGAACAAGAAAGAACAAGTGATTAAGAGACTGAAGTGAACGTACAGAAGGCAGGACAGGAGGATCAGATGTGTTTGGAGAGGCTATGGAGAGGGCACAGCAGGTGGCATGCAGGCAGCACCTGTCCCTTCACCTGCAGCGGACACTTGAAGGCCACCTGGCAGAGAGGAATTACCACAACATACCATAATAAGCCTTCTGTGGAGCCTGCTGTGAGCTGAGAGCCCCATTCAACACTGAACCAGAGCAGAAAGAAAGAAAGAAAGAAAGAAAGAAAGAAAGAAAGAAAGAAAGAAAGAAAGAAAGAAAGAAAGAAAGAAAGAAAGAAAGAAAGAAAGAAAGAAAGAAAGAAAGAAAGAAAGAAAGAAAGAAAGAAAGAAAGAAAGAAAGAAAGAAAGAAAGAAAGAAAGAAAGAAAGAAAGAAAGAAAGAAAGAAAGAAAGAAAGAAAGAAAGAAAGAAAGAAAGAAAAAGAAAACTGTGGCATCGGCACACAATGACTGTAGCTAGTTCACAGTCATTATATCACGTTCACTCGGCTCAAGAGAGAATGTGATGAGACCAAGCTAAAACTGAAGAAAGCAAAAAGAATGATCCTGGGATATAAACTTGTGGGACTTGAAAATAGAACAAGAGAGGAAGTCAAGCATTATAATACATGTGCATATTTTCATCTTTAAAAAGAATCACACAAATACGTCTTCATGTTACATACTCAATATCTGACTGCTCATTTAACATGCAGAAATTTAACTCATGCCCTGATATTCATGTTTTGATCAAGACAAACAGACCAGCTATAAAATATCATTTTCAGGAGACTAATATCACAGACTCCACAATGAGAGAGAAACTTCTACAAACTACAACTGATCACAAAGACACACAGAAACCTTCCTCAAACAGTGAGAGCTGTGGCCCAAACACATCAATATTCAGGAGCTCATTCAGGGCATCACTGCTAAGACCTTGCTAACATTCAGTGACTGGGACAGAACTGGATCCATCAGTCTTCCTTCAGCTCTAATGACTACACTTGTTTCTATATGTGTCTGTAAAATAGGGCAACTGGAGAACCGTCTGCTAGTGTGCTCATCCACACAGAACTGTCCAGAGCTGGGGCGGGCAAACCAAACTTCAACTGTGTGATTGCTTGTCAGCACATTTTCTGAGCCACTGCATAGCACGGCACCAAGGGATGACAGAGGCAGGAGAGTGCCCTGGAGTATTGATGTGTGCACTACTCAGTCGTCACTATGCTGGGCGTGTAATTGAAACTGGAGAGAGGCTTTTTCTTCCATGTTTTGTTCTAGAAGGGCAAAGGTCCATCACAGATCATGGGATGACGACCCCTCGAGTTCACCAAGCGACATCCAATATGATACACATCAGGATTCAGGACATCACAATGCATTACAATTTAAGTGAAACACAACAAACAGCCAGTGCACACAGATCTTCAGACCTGCTGCTGCTGGACACGCATACAAGGATCTGAAGAATCAATACAACCTGAGAGAAACCCTACTATGGTAATGTTCTGGAGGTTTCTTCAGGTTTACAAACATTTGGAGTTGTTTGCAGGGTGAAGCCCATCATTCCCCATGTGTGTCTTATTTACTGTTAAGAGCAAAGAGCTCGAGTAAACACAGTCGACCAGAGAAACGCTTTACCCTGTATGAACCTTGCTGGACTCACCATAGGGTTCACACTCTTGTAATTATTCCAGTCTTAAGTCCACAGACGAGCTCTCTTGCGTAATGACAGTGCCTTTTCTGCTCATCATGGACCACAGTGGAGCTCACGGTGAGCCAACAAATTTGAGAGCTCAAACAGGACTAATGGTGAACTACTCAAACTCAACCGTAACATACTCTGCTCCACTCTGCTCTCACTCAAAATACTTTGAGGAACTCCTGAAAAAATTATTTTCACTCATGGAGTCTGATGTAGGCTCAGAGTTCATTCGACAGCAGGCAATTTATTTCTGATAACTAGTCAGATCAAACTCATTGTTAATGTGGCCCTTTTGATGTCCGACAAGCATACAAATGGTCATGAATAAATTATAACTTTTTAAAGTGGACAAGGTCGTTTCACATGCTGTCAATATGTCCGTCTTAGCCTGCGCTTACTGCTGCGATCAATAATCGTCCTGCAAATATCACCTTGAAAGTGAGGACTGGCAGAAGAGCAGAAGAGCAAATTTTATTAAGACCAGGAGGCTTAAACTAAATCTAACCTTAATGTATGTATGTATGTATATATATGTATGTATGTATATATATATATATATATATATATGTATGTATATATATATATATATATATATATATATATATATATATATATATATATATATATATATATATATATATATATATATATACACACACATACATACATGTACACACACACACTCACCTAAAGGATTATTAGGAACACCATACTAATACCGTGTTTGACCCCCTTTCGCCTTCAGAACTGCCTTAATTCTACGTGGCATTGATTCAACAAGGTGCTGAAAGCATTCTTTAGAAATGTTGACCCATATTGATAGGATAGCATCTTGCAGTTGATAGAGATTTGTGGGATGCACATCCAGGGCATGAAGCTCCCGTTCCACCACATCCCAAAGATGCTCTATTGGGTTGAGATCTGGTGACTGTAGGGGCCATTTTAGTACAGTGAACTCATTGTCATGTTCAAGAAACCAATTTGAAATGATTCGAGCTTTGTGACATGGTGCATTAACCTGCTGGAAGTAGTCATCAGAGAATGGGTACATGGTGGTCATAAAGGGATGGACATGGTCAGAAACAATGCTCAGGTAGGCTGTGGCATTTAAATGATGCCCAATTGGCACTAAGGGGCCTAAAGTGTGCCAAGAAAACATCCCCCACACCATTACACCACCACCAACAGCCTGCACAGTGGTAACAAGGCATGATGGATCCATGTTCTCATTCTGTTTACGCCAAATTCTGACTCTACCAAAAAAAAAAAAAAAATGGCGCCGCCATGTTCGGGCGCCGCCATGTTCGGGCGCCGTTCAGGTCGCTCCGCAAAGACTGTGCATTTATTTACTATTTTACTTTCTTTTACTCTCAATTTTTACAAACTTATCAACTGCACTGATCTGCTATGACAGCAAAACTCTTTTGGACATTGGTTACCTCTACACTGGACTGTTTCAGGACACTTTCGCCGATCCTCTGTGGCCATCTGAGATTCTTCGGAACGCCGAGTTAAACAATGGCCAGACGAGTCGGCGGTGAAGAATCAAGAAACACCGTGGGAAACGCGCTGGTATCCGCAACAGACTGAGGAAAAGGGCATTCAGCCCTCCTCTCCCGAGCATTCTTCTAGCAAATGTTCAATCCTTGGAGAATAAGATGGACATTCTTAGAGCCAGGATAAGTTTTCAACGGGACATGAGAGACTGTAACATCTTTTGTTTGTCCGAAACATTGCTCATGCCCGCGGTCCTGGACACAGCTGTGACGCCGTCGGAGAACTTCTCTGTTTTTCGGATGGACAGAACAGCCAAGGCCGGTAAATCCAAAGGCGGTGGAGTATGCTTCATGATCAACAAGAAATGGTGCGATCCCAGGAACATCACTATTCTCTCGCGGTCCTGCTCGCCTCATCTGGAACATTTAACAATCATCTGCCGCCCATTCTATCTGCCGAGGGAGTTTTCTGCAGTCGTCGCGACCGCTGTTTACATTCCACCTCAGGCAGACACAGGGCTGGCTTTATCTGGCCTTCATGATGTTACCAGCGGCGTCATAAACACCCCGATGCTGCTTTCATCGTCGTGGGCGATTTCAATAAAGCAAACCTAAAGAAAGTCTTGCCAAACTTTCACCAGCACGTCTCCTGTCCTACACGAGGAGCAAACATGCTGGATCATTGCTACTCTCCGTTTAAGAACGCCTATAAAGCGCGGTCACTTCCATCTTTTGGCAAATCGGATCATGCTGCCATTTTCCTCACACCTGAATACAAACAAAGGCTCGTTCAGGAACCCCCGGTGAGGCGGGAAGTTAAGCGTTGGTAATCCCACTCAGAGACCGCGCTACAGGCAGCTCTGGATGATGTTGACTGGGACATGTTCTGAGCAAGTTCAGCTGACTTAAACGAGTTCACGGATGTGGCGCTTTGCTTCATCAACACGCTTACAGAGCAAGCCATGCAAACAATAACAATAACGTCCTTCTCAAATCAGAAACCGTGGGTGGACAATTCAACGCACTGCCGCTCACAACGCCGGTCTCCGGGGAACATGACTGAATACAGATCGTCCTGCTATGCTCTCAGACGCGCAGTTAAAGCCGCAAAGCCCCGTTATAAGGATCACGTGGAGTCTCATTTCCAACTCAACGACTCGCGGCGCATGTGGCAGGGTCTGAGGTCCATCTGCTCTTTTGGATCTAAATCCTCTGCAGAGGTGAGCGCTGATCCGTCGCTTGTGAATGAGTTAAACTCTTTCTACGTTCGCTTTGATTGTAACCGCGGCAACGTGACTCTGCCAAGTGGCGCGTCAGAGGGAATTACTCAGAGGGTGATCTCTGTCTCGGAGGATGAAGTTCGGAGGGCACTCAAGCGTGTGGACGTCAGGAAAGCTGCTGGGCCAGATGGTATTTCAGGCCATGTTCTGCGGTCCTGTGCTGATCAGCTCGCCGGGTTGTTTACATCTATCTTTAATGAGTCCCTCGCTACATCTGTGGTCCCCACCTCTTTCAAAAAATCCGCCATCATCCCTGTCCCTAAGAACAGTAAACCCTCTTGCCTAAATGACTATCGTCCAGTGGCTCTCACATCTATAGTCATGAAGGTCTTTGAGAGACTCATTTCATTCCTGACACTTTGGACCCTCTTCAGTTTGCCTATCGTCCCAATAGATCGACTGAAGATGCCATCTCTCATGTCCTCCACTCCTCCCTCACTCACATCGACAGCAAAAGTGGGAACTACGTAAGGCTGCTATTTATTGACTATAGCTCAGCCTTTAACACCATAGTTCCCATTAAGCTAACCGCCAAACTCCTGGATCTCGGCCTGAATCCTTCTCTCTGCCACTGGATTGAGGACTTCCTCACTGGCAGGCCTCAGGTGGTGAGAATAGGCCAGTCCACCACCTCCTCCATCACCCTGAGTATGGGAGCTCCACAGGGCTGTGTCCTGAGTCCCCTGCTCTACTCGCTCTACACGCATGACTGTTTGTCCACACACAGCTCCACCTCTATCATCAAATTTGCTGATGATACTGTTGTCCTGGGCCTCATTTCCAACAACGAGACGGCATACTTGGACGAGGTGGAGCATCTAACATCATGGTGCCAGGACAACTGTCTCTCTCTGAATGTTGGCAAGACCAAAGAAATGATTGTAGACTTCAGGAAGAGACAGCAACGGACATACTCCCCCCTCATGATCAGCGGGTCACCAGTAGAGAGAGTGAGCAGCTTCAAGTACCTGGGTGTAAACATCTCCGAGGACCTGACCTGGACTGCTCACATTCAGACACAGGTGAAAAAAGCCAGGCAAAGACTGTACCACCTGCGCCAGCTGAGGAAATTCAGAGTTTCACCAGCTATCCTGAAAACTTTCTATTTAGGGGCGATAGAAAGTGTATTAACTCTTTAGGATGCATCCTAAAGATGCATCCTTCTTCCCCCAGGCCATCAGACTCCTGAACTCAGTCACTTAACATCACGCGACTTCACTTCAGGATAAACATCGATACACTGACATTGCACTGCACTTTCTGTTCTGTTCTCGTTGTTACTGTGTAACAACCTGTTATAAACCTGTTTGCACATTATACTTTATACATTTGTTAACTACATATTTATAAGTGTACAGTTTACTCACTGCACAGTTTACTTCACTTATTTTATTCCACTTTATTTATTTATTTTTTACTTTTTTCTTCTACTTGACTTGATTATTTATAATTCTACAGATTATATATATATATATATATATATATATAGATAGAACTTTTTTATTCTATTTCTATTATAATTTCCTTCTTGTGTTTTTAACTGTGAATTTGCACTGTCCATGGAGCGGACCTGTTTACATTTCACTGCCGTTGTATATTCTGTATATAACTGTGTATTGTGACAAATAAAACTCTTGAACTCTTGAACTTGAACCATCTGAATGTCTCAACAGAAATCGGGACTCATCAGACCAGGCAACATTTTTGCAGTCTTCAACTGTCCAATTTTGGTGAGCTCGTGCAAATTGTAGCCTCTTTTTCCTATTTGTAGTGGAGATGAGTGGTACCCGGTGGGGTCTTCTGCTGCTGTAGCCCATCCGCCTCAAGGTTGTGCATGTTGTGGCTTCACAAATGCTTTGCTGCATACCTCGGTTGTAACGAGTGGTTATTTCAGTCAAAGTTGCTCTTCTATCAGCTTGAATCAGTCGGCCCATTCTCCTCTGACCTCTAGCATCAACAAGGCATTTTCGCCCACAGGACTGCCGCATACTGGATGTTTTTCCCTTTTCACACCATTCTTTGTAAACCCTAGAAATGGTTGTGTGTGAAAATCCCAGTAACTGAGCAGATTGTGAAATACTCAGACCGGCCTGTCTGGCACCAACAACCATGCCACGCTCAAAATTGCTTAAATCACCTTTCTTTCCCATTCTGACATTCAGTTTGTCTGTTCAGGAGATTGTCTTGACCAGGACCACACCCCTAAATGCATTGAAGCAATTGCCATGTGATTGGTTGATTAGATAATTGAATTAATGAGAAATTTAACAGGTGTTCCTAATAATTCTTTAGGTGAGTGTATATATAAAAATAAAAAAAGCTGTATAATCAATAAACATTATTATGCATCAGCGTGTTTTCCAAATTTGTTTAATTTCAGCCCTAGCTCTCATATCACTCATAGGAATCATGGACTAATTAACCTGATCTCTGTCAGGCAACTGAAGCTGTCAAAAGCATTGTGGTTGTGGTTTGCTCGAGTACCCCTATAAATTGAACAACCTTAATGACACATTTAAATTTAATTTAGATAGAGTAAAAATAGTAAATGTTATAATAGCAAAAATAATTTCCATGTATTTTGTGATCAAATGGTCGGACTCACCCTGGAAGGACTGTCTTGCTCTCTCCACCAGCTCCTCTATGGGGTAACTGGCCAGATCCCCTCTGGCATGTTTGGTTTTGCAGTACGTACAAGCGTTCAGACAGCTGTGGGAGAGAGAGATCATAAACATCATGAGGCATTACATACACACAACTAAGTATGACAGATACAGTGTCAATGGCAACACGTCTGAACACTGTTGATTTCACTATTTGACTACAGAGCAATCATTCTCCATTTTATTATGATTTGTAAAAAAAAAAAACAGAAATGTAAGTTGTAAGGGTTTGGTCTGGGTAAGTCTTATGTCCATGTTATATTTCATACTTCGTTTTGCATAAAGGCATTGTACTCACTTTAAGGAGCATCAAGACTTTTTTGTTTTCTTTTGATTTTAGTGTGAAATATTAACTGGACACATGAGCTTCTTCATACTGAGTCATGATACATTCCTCATGCACATTCCCTCTTTTCTAGGAGTGATTTGACTGATTGGCCACTGATTCCTATTGGCTGATAATCGGTTCTACTTGGATCAGCACAATTCATCTTTAATAAATAACTTTTGATAAATCAGTAATTTGAAAACTTTCTGTGAGACATTTCATTAGTGCATTCTCTTTCTCAAAAAGTGGAAATGGCATCACCACCACATTGTGTCTACATAAGCAAGCTGCACAGTTGATGGAATTGTCACTTGCACAATCGGGGCAATGTTGCATCGTCACTAAAGTTTATAATTTGCACATCTTTTTAAATCTTGCCAGTTTAAACATTCTATCATTTTTAAACCATTCAGTACTCGTGTCGCCTCTGAGAGCCTCACAAACAGTTTAAGTAACAATTTGAGTCATGTTTGTGGTTAATTGCACTTAAATGGTCAAATACACACAAATGTATGTACAAAATTACTGTCTTGCCAAGTTGTCTTAAGTGAACATAAACAGGTGAAAAGGAAAATGCATATTAGATCCATGCATTTGGTCTTAATGTGACAGCAGACTGATATGCTGTTGCCATCTGTGTCAATGATAATCAAACGACAAAAGAAAATGAGAAAATCACTCAATGCACTTGACAATCACTTCTGTAGCTTTAACAAATAAAAAATACCCCATAAAAGGAGCCACCTAAGTGGGAAATTCCCACTATTTTCCAAAACAAAATTCAAGCCCTGCATTGATATCTGTAAAATCCTGATCAGAGCATCCCAATAAAAAATGCTACATGACAAAAATAAGGCTTTAAATAGGCCCCATGGTCGCTATTGGTGATTAGCCAATACTGCTTCCTGTAATCGGTGATCAGTCCCAAAAATCCTGATTGGAGCATCCGAGGCTCTCCCCTAAAATTGTGACGCGTGTCGTCACTTATTCACAGATTTTGATCCCGTCTCTGTTTCCATTGCAGTTCCATTGTCTCAGTGAAACACAAACACATTATGCTCCACAGATAAAACTGAATGAAAATTAATGGGATTCACATTTCAGAGTTAAATTGCATTGTGCAGTAGGCCATAAAGTAGCAAAATGCAAAAAAGCACCATAAAAATACAAATGAAAGTCAAATTTAAAGTAAAAGCCTCAATTTAGCTCTAAGTTTATTGTTGTCCTGCAAGTTTGGTGCAGAAGTAAAGGAGTCTATTGTCTATGCATTTCAGACCACTGATCAATAAGCATCTGGCAGGAGGACGGTGGGATGGATGGAAAATCTTTTTGCTGTTTGTTTGTGCGAGAGCTTTGCTGAATGAGCTCCACCGAGAGCCCGACTACATGGGAGCTTTGAGCCTTGAGTGCCGCCTCATCTTTCATCACCACTGTTGATGAAGCCCTCTTCGGCTCACTTCAAACAGCTACAGAGACACCGGCTCCGCCACGGGCCAAATCTCTGACAGGATGTCAGGCCGTAGTCCAAGAGCTCAGAGGAGAGAGTTCAAATCGCTGCACTGCCATGAGGAGTATCATTAGACTCAGAGAGAACAGCATCCAGCATTACTTCCCCTCTAGCTAACATCTTCCGGAAAAGTGCTGAGCTGAGTGTCTGTGGAGCCTCATTACTGTGCTTAAAGCTGGAGCTTGTTTCTTGGTGTAGCCACCGGTTCAACACATCCGCACCTCTAAGTGTGTAATGGATATATGTGCATGTTGATATTTGTTCCAAACTACTG
This sequence comes from Paracanthobrama guichenoti, assembly GCA_018749465.1. Lineage (NCBI taxonomy): Eukaryota > Metazoa > Chordata > Actinopteri > Cypriniformes > Gobionidae > Paracanthobrama > Paracanthobrama guichenoti. Next base: position 10,869,120 of record CM031958.1, read on the forward strand.
TCTGCATATGTAGCTCCCTTCAAAGGCAGTATCCTCCCTCAAATCAAACCGCATAAGTGATTTTTAATGTTCTACTTGGGCAAGAACATATCAACACAATAGAATAATAATACATATACAGAACACACAAATAATGAGTAAACATTAAAGACAATTGTTTTTTTACAAATTTGCATAAGTTTAAAGGCAAATGGCCAAATAGTCTGGCTTTGACATCACACAATCTTTAGCAGTGTACATCTGTCTACCAGCATTCTAGCAAATTAAACCAGCTATTGCAGAAGATAGGGACAAGTCACGTGACTCTGAAAGAAAACAGGCACAGATAGGTCCTCTAAATCCCCTACACACTCAGGACTGACTGAAGCCCCCTACACTGTGAAAGGGTTTGCACCGGGGGCCACTTTAATGTTAGACCAACAACATGGATCAAACTCACTGTAGTCCCAATGGGTATGACGTCCCTACGCATTACTTTCACATTAAACCAATTCTTGTCTACCACTGCTCTGCCCCACACAGCCCCTGACAGGAGGTCAAGAAATGCCAGCCTATTTAAAGAAGTCACTCAAGGGCTGACATTAATGTAAGCTGGACTTCATTCTGGGTATTTATTTGAAGTTCTGCCTCTGACAATTCCAGGAAAATGTTGCCTCAGTAATGGAGCGAGAGACAAAAAGGGTTTGATGGGTATTTCAGTCATGTTATAGAATCAAAAAGGAGTGCTGCTCTTTCACTACATTCATCAGCCTGACATGTTGATACCTGTCTGAGCTGAGATGCATCCACATTTGAGTATTATATATATATATATATATATATATATATATATATATATATATATATATATATATATATATATATATATATATATATATATATATATATATATATATATATATATATATATATATATATATAGAGAGAGAGAGAGAGAGAGAGAAAATACATTCAGGGCATAGCAATGCTTATTGATGCAGGTGCTGCGTGATTTCATTATTGATGGATGCATTAGCACAAAAACAATCACAGAACTTTAAAACATGCTATCATGCAACAAGATCCATCAATGCCAGCCAGCAAGTGCAAGTGTAGAAGAACTTGTAAAGCTTGTAGAGCTCCTCAATGGCGTTTACTACAGGACACAGATTGAACACTGGACATCATGTATTCAGTATGGATCTTTCGGTTTTGTATGCATGTGTACCAAATAAATGCAGCACTGTTTTAACCAAAACCACTGACATCAACAAAAATATGGGAAGTGTTTTCACCTGTGTGGTTGTACACAGTAGTGTAGTAATGGAGCTTGTAATAACTAAAACCATTTGGTGAAGTGATATGTAACGTGTTACTTGCTTATTCGTTGTATTACTACATTACAAATCAGTAACTCAGTGACTTTTAAATATCAACTTAGAGTTTAACCCCTTAAGCCCAAAATGTATATTATGTATATTATGTATTATGTATAATATAATATATATAAAATATATGTGTGTGTGTGTATATATATATATATATATATATATATATATATATATATATATATATATATATATATATATATATATATATATATATATATATATATATATATATATATATATATATATACACACACACACACACACTTACACTCACCTAAAGGATTATTAGGAACACCATACTAATACCAATATTGGATCTCTTAAGCCACGCACACAGACTATCCTGGTGCTCTGCTCGCTATGCCCTGCCTCTCCCGCTATTAATGCACTATACATATAAGAATAAACCATCTAAAACGCTTTGAATAATCATACTACTAAAACTAAATGTGATCTGATGATTATAATAATGTTTGCGCTTTCACTTTGAGGAGTGTCGGCACTTCAGATGATCAATGCAATCAAACTGTTCTAATTGCAAGAAAGCGTCACAAAACAGTCAAAAATTACTATTCCCAAACTGTAAATGTTTGGGTCATCCAAAAATTTTAATTCTGCATTTACTCTCTCATGTTGATTTCAAGCGTCTCGCAAGCATTTGAATGTCTGTGTTTACTACAGTGCACGTCGTTGTAAATATGTTCATCATATAAAGCTATCATATCTCTTCAGAAGACTTGGATTTAGATTAGACCACTCAATTAGTTATTTTTACGATGCCTTTGACATTTTTGGATCTTTTAAGTTTTAGAAGAAAGGCTTTTAAATGGAGGGACAGAAATCTCTCAGGTTTCATCAAGAATATCTTCATTTGTGGTTAACGAAATAACATGAGGGTGAGTACATGATGAGAATTTTTTTTTTGTGTGTGTGTGTGAATTATACCTATACAGTAAGCTGAGCCTTGGATAAAATAACTATACAGCAAATCATATCGTTTAAATGATGCATATCGTCACATTTTTATATTGTGATATATCGATTAACGATATATCGTTATGCCCCTACTGCCAAGTGCTTTACTATGAAATTACTTTATATAAAAAAAAAAAAAAAAAAAAAAAAAAAAAAAAAAAAAAAAAGGTTGTTGAAACTGTACATTTATGGTAAATGGCTGGAACGACTGATGCCAGTATTTTTACTATAAATTTATGGGTACATTTTTTACACTGTTCTAGCATTTGCATTAATTTGTTCTTTCCTCTTGCCATGCAACCCATTAGACCAGACCTGAGACCCAATTGTGGCCGTTCTGCTCTATTCACAATTATAAACAGGCTCATTTATGAGGCTTCACAGGTTCTGTTCTGTCCACACATATGGCACAAAATATCAGGGCCAGATTAGACACCTGCAGTAAATAATTTCTTAATTACATCTGCTGAAAGCCGCTCGTTGTGGCTGCATCCGTCTGCCATTAATTACACAAGCAATACATACAGACAATATACTTCTTCACAGCGCTGGGGCTAACGGGCCCCTGGTGAGACTAACCCGCTTTACTCTTTGTTACCTGTTCAACAGTACTGTGACAGTAAGACAATGCAGAGAGCTCCCCAGATGCTCCCTGGTCCCTCAATTTATTAATTTGAGCCAAGTGAGTGAGACACAGCTAAATTATGCCCCCCCATAAGGAGAGAGGAAGGAGGCTATGAGTTGATAAGCACTCACATGTTTGGCCATGTTTGGGGTTGACTTGAATATAATTAAAGAAGTTTGAACTTTGTGTAAGTTGCACAGCTCATCCAGAGGTTTGCCATTGTGTTTGAAGGACAGAGGGAAGTCAACTGAGCTGGAGAGAAAGAAACAACAACAAAACAAAAAACTGTTACCAATGATAATAGTGCAGCACTGCAGCACTAAGAACTGTGCAGAAGATCACTGGACACTGAAAAACAAAACAACTGGCTCCTGGGGTAAAAAAAAAATTAAAAATAAATCATAATTGACAAAAAAAAGTGTCATAATTGCCATGATGATGAACAACCTCAAACAGAAGCATAAACAAAAGAACTCCCAGCATCAACTCTACCTTACTGAGACAGTTAGAAAAACCATGAGACCAGAGGGTCAAACACATGGCAGTATAAGCTCACAGCCGCAGGGGATTATGAGAACTCCTGGGCAAGATCCACTGATGCATTGAGGAGCAGGCTGAAAGAGTTTACTGAAAGGCATTGGTCTCAGATGAGCAGAAAGCTTGGTTTGTTTTAAATGTTTGAAGTGAATCTGAAAGATTGATTATGTGTTTTACCTTTATAGGGACACATTTTTAAATGAACAACCTTTATCCAGACATGGACTGAGCAACGTGTCACTCTCTCTCAAACAGGGTTTTCATAAACATACTGCTGTACTATCATATCTAGCTGTTTTGGCCACCGTCTGATTAAAAGACATTTTCAAAGCTGTATAAATGGACAAAGAACGACCATTTAGAAATGATCATTCATCCAAATCAGAAGACGCTGAAAAAGCACAAGATAGTAAACAAACCTCTATCTTCTCCAATCAGACACCTGTTGTACGGCCCCTTCCACAAACAACATGAATTGAACTTGACTCGGAATGGCTTGAATAAAGCTTTCCAGGAGCCTAAATCTCTTCTGGTGAAGAGTCTAAAAGTCTTCCACATAGAGACTCTTTCACCTAGATATCACATAGAGACTGTGTCTGTTCCCCAAATAAAAACAACTCTCGAACCCATTTAAGGGAAAACATTTTATTGATGTTCAACAAATAAAAAAACCCAGATATACAAACCCGATTCCAAAAAAGTCGGGACACTGTACAAATTGTGAATAAAAAAGGAATGCAATAATTTACAAATCTCAAACTTATATTTTATTCACAATAGAATATAGATAACGTATCAAAAGTACAAAGTGAGACACTTTGAAATGTCATGCCAAATATTGGCTCATTTTGTATTTCATGAGATCTACACATTCCAAAAAAGTTGGGACAGGTAGCAATAAGAGGCCGAAAAAGTTAAATGTACATATAAGGAACAGCTGGAGGACCAATTTGCAACTTATTAGGTCAATTGGCAACATGATTGGGTATAAAAAGAGCCTCTCAGAGTGGCAGTGTCTCTCAGAAGTCAAGATGGGCAGAGGATCACCAATTCCCCCAATGCTGCGGACAAAAATAGGGGAGCAATATCAGAAAGGAGTTTCTCAGAGAAAAATTGCAAAGAGTTTGAAGTTATCATCATCTACAGTGCATAATATCATCCAAAGATTCAGAGAATCTAGAACAATCTCTGTGCTTAAGGGTCAAGGCCGGAAAACCATACTGGATGCCCGTGATCTTCGGGCCCTTAGACGGCACTGCATCACATACAGGAATGCTACTGTAATGGAAATCACAACATGGGCTCAGGAATACTTCCAGAAAACATTGTCGGTGAACACAATCCACCGTGCCATTCGCCGTTGCCGGCTAAAACTCTATAGGTCAAAAAAGAAGCCATATCTAAACAAGATCCAGAAGTGCAGGTGTTTTCTCTGGGCCAAGGCTCATTTAAAATGGACTGTGGCAAAGTGGAAAACTGTTCTGTGGTCAGACGAATCAAAATTTGAAGATCTTTTTTGGAAAACTGGGACGCCATGTCATCCGGACTAAAGAGGACAAGGACAACCCAAGTTGTTATCAGCACTCAATTCAGAAGCCTACATCTCTGATGGTATGGGGTTGCATGAGTGCATGTGGCATGGGCAGCTTACACATCTGGAAAGGCACCATCAATGTTGAAAGGTATATCCAAGTTCTAGAACCACATATGCTGCCATCCAGACGCCGTCTCTTTCAGGGAAGACCTTACATTTTCCAACATGACAATGCCAGACCACATAATGCATCAATTACAACATCATGGCTGCATAGGAGGAGGATCCGGGTACTGAAATGGCCAGCCTGCAGTCCAGATCTTTCACCCATAGAAAACATTTGGCGCATCATAAAGAGGAAGATGCGACAAAGAAGACCTAAGACAGTTGAGAAGCTAGAAGCCTGTATTACAACATTCCTATTCCTAAACTTGAGCAACTTGTCTCCTCAGTCCCCAGACGTTTGCAGACTGTTAGAAAAAGAAGAGGGGATGCCACACAGTGGGAAACATGGCCTTGCCCCAACTTTTTTGAGATGTGTTGATGCCATGAAATTTAAAAATCAACTTATTTTTCACTTAAAATGATACATTTTCTCAGTTTAAACATTTGATATGTCATCTATGTTGTATTCTGAATAAAATATTGAAATTTGAAACTTCCACATCATTGCATTCTGTTTTTATTTCACAATTTGTACAGTGTCCCAACTTTTTGTTTTTGCCATGTCTGAAATGCAAAGGGAGAGGTGTTGTTGTAATTTATAATATCTTCAGTACTACTCAGAAGTCTATGACATCTCAGCTCATTACCTAGTATCATGTATACTTAATGTAGCAAAGGCTGCAAAACCATCCCATTGTTTCAAATATGGCAGGACTATCACCGCTGCCACTAAAGATTGCTTTGTAAATAAACTTCCTCATCAGTTCAATCTCCTCAGCAGACCAGATAGCCTAGAGGAACTTGATGTTGCAACAGAAACTACTGACACTCTCTTTTCCAGCACTTTAGACACAGTTGCTCCTCTGTGCTTAAAGAAGATTAAAGAAAATAGTCCAACGCTGTGGTACGATGAACACACCTGGGCCCTTAAAACAGCAGCCAGAAAAATGGAGCGCAGCTGGAAGAAAACAAAACTGGAAGTTCTTCGGATTTCGTGGAAAGAGAGCATGATTGCGCACAAAAAGGCCATAAAAACTGATAGATCTGCTTATTTCTCAACCCTAGCACAACCCTAGGTATTTATTTGATAGTGGCTAAATTAACAAGAAATAAAGCTTCAACTTCTGACGTTTGCAAACAGCACAGCAGTAATGCCTTTATGAACTTCTTTACGTGCAAGATTGATAATATTAGGAAGAAAATTATAACTATGCAACCATCTACTACAGTATCACATCAGACAGTGCACTGTAGTGTCACTGAAAAAAAATTCCACTCATTCACTGCTATAGGAGAGGAAGGATTGGCTAAACTCTTTAAATCATCAAAATCAACAACATGTATGCCTGACTGACTGACCCTATACCAACTAAGCTACTAAAAGAGATGCCTCCAGGAGGTCATAGATCCACTTCTTAATATCATTAATTCATCTTTGTCAGTAGGATATGTAGCGAAAACATTTAAGTTGCCTATTATCAAACCACTTATTAAAAAAATGTGTATCTGTAAAAAATGTAGGCTGTATCTCTCTATTAGTGTTACTCAATCTTAGCGCTGCATTCGATACTATCGACCACAACATTCTCGAAAATGATGTTGGCATTAGTGGAATTGCATTAGCATGGCTAAAATCATCTGACCGCCATTAGTTTGTAGCAGTAAATGAAGAGATGTCACAACGATCACAAGTTCGGTATGGAGTATCGCAAGGCTCAGTGCTAGGACTGTTGCTTTTCACCCTGTACATGCTACCCTTGGGAGATATCATTAGGAAGCATGGCATTAGTTTTCATTGTTATTTAATTCTGAAAAAACAGAATTTCTAATTATTGGACAAAAAAACCTCTGCACGTAGTAACCTAGAATACTGTCTAACACTTGATGGCTTCTCTGTCAAGTCCTCGTCGTCAGTTAGGAACCTGGGTGTGCTCTTTGATACCAATCTCTCATTTGAAAGTCACGTTTCTAGCATCTGTAAAACTGCATTCTTCCATCTTAAAAAAATATATCTAAATTACGGCACATGCTTTCAATGCAAAATGCTGAACAGTTAGTTCATGCGTTCATGACAAGGCTAGAGTATTGCAATGTTCTTACTAGAACCAGGAAGCATGACCATATTAGCCCAGTTCTGTCAACACTGCACTGGCTCCCTATTAAACACTGTATACATTTTAAAATCTTGATAATTATTTACAAAGTACTAAATGGTTTAACTCCCCAGTACTTGCACAAGCTCTTAACGCATTATACTCCATCACGTCTACTGCGGTCACAAAATTTTGGCCAGTTGATAATACCAAAAATATCAAAATCATCTGCTGGCGGTCAATCCTTTTCATATTCAGCACCTAAACTTTGGAACAGTCTTCCTAGCACTGTTCGGGAAGCAGACACACACTGTCATCTACACTAAAAACACATCTCTTTACTATGGCATACACATAGAACATTATCATTTTATATTATTCAAATCAGTTAAATGATTGTTTTAGGCTGCATTAACTAGGTCAGCCGGAACCGGGAACACTTCCAATAACACCTGATGTACTCTATGCTAAGAATGGCATCTAAGCTAATATCAGTCTCTCTGTATATCCCGAGGTTTACTGTAGTCAGCCGGATCTGGGCCATATTCAGATCAGATGGTGGACCTGCACATAGACGCGACAAAGGCAGCCCTGAAGTGTCAGCAGAGACCGTGTCAACTAGACTCTCCCTGTGATGGCCTTATTGACATAAACAAGCCTGTCTCCTGTGTGATGACTCTGACCTTCAACCGGATGGAACTGGACAAATATTCTGACTGTTCGGATCTAATATGACTTCTGATTTGTAATGTTGCCTGAATCATAAACATACACTGTTTGTTCTGTTTGTTTGGCCAGGGGAGAACTGGCACCCCGACTGAGCCTGGTTTTTCCCAAGGTTTATTTTCTCTATTATGTCACCTGATGGAGTTTGGGTTCCTTGACACTGTCGCCCCTGTTGCCTTAGGCTTTTGGTTGCTCAGTTGGGGACACTAAATATTTAACTATATTACTTTCTATTAAATTCTGTTGCATTGTTATCATTGCTGCTTTGAAACAATCTGCATTGTAAAAAGCGCTATATAAATAAAGGTGACTTGACGGTGTCCGATCTGTGACGCACTTCTACCAGACATCACACAGAAGCAATAAAAGCTCTTCCCTGGTGTTTTAGATGCTCTCAGTATTGTGCAGATTTCCTCTCTATCTCTCAAACAGAATGTCAAAAATTAATGGAATACATTCAAGCATGTCTTCTTACAGAGCAGCAGTCTTATGCATCTGTGAGGCTTCATTTGCTGACATCTTTGTCTTTAGCATCTCGACTATTTGTGTCACTGAAGTAAACTCAGGTTTTCCGTAATGGCATGTTTACTGACGCCTCATGTCCCAGCCCCCTCCTCATGATCAGCAGTTTCCCCACAGTAATCTTGTAATTGAAGCATAATCTGCTGGTGATCAGTGCTGATGCGACATTTGTTTGCTGAGTGGAAAACAGAAAGTTGGGTGTTAATTAAGGCGGATGTATAGAAGGCTGTAATCCACAAGCATTTGTGTGCTGCTCCTGGAATCATCATCCAATGTGCAAATACATGCTGGGGTTGGCTGTCACTGGAGCATGTTTAACCCTCTGACCTCGAAGAACGCGCCCGTGCGTTTTGCTGAATTTTTCCTCATGACAGCGTAAAACAACTTGAAATACTCCATCTCCCAGACATGAACGCTATGTCTTTACAAAGCATAACCAATTCAACGCTGCGCCCCACCCGTGGGTCCCATATTGCATTATCCAATATATGCTGCAGAGCTGAAATGGTTAAAGTGTCTACTTATTTATGTCCACTCAAAATAAAAACTAAATGTTGTGCTTTTCGCTAAATAAAGAATACAAACAGGATGCACGTTCTCCCGTTTGTCTCTCTGTGATGTCCACTCTGAAATGCGTGTGAAGATGAACTCATGACACAGACATGACATATCTATTTAAAAAGCCTGGAAGGTCTACTTTTAAATTAAGTAAAACAAATAAAAAACAAATGCTCTCTGTTTATGTAATCCGTAGGAAAACAGCGAGAAGTACAGTTCCTCCAGCGGAGCCTCATTATCTGTAATCACCCACGCACGCAAAGCGATTCACATGCAAATCTTCCACGAGGAAGGAATATTCACCTCAAAACAAAATCAGCTTCTTCATTCCTATGAATTTCATAGAGTTTGCACTGTCCCTGTTTGCACTGTATTTTTTTTTACCACTGCTCTGTGTGTTGTTTTCAGGTGTAAATCCAAGTATACACTACCGTTCAAAAGTTTTAGATTTGCTAATGTTTTCAAAAAAAAAAATCTTCTGCTTAACAAGGCTTAATTTATTTGATCCAAAATACAGCAGAAACCGTTGCAAAGTATTGCAAAGTATTTTTATCATTTAAAGTAATTGTTTTCTATTTGGATATATTTTTAAAATGCAATTTATTCATTTCACATGATCAGTTTCACATGATCCTTCAAAAATCACTGTAATATGCTTTGCTGCTCAAGAAACATCTCTTCTTATTATGAAAGTTATATCGAGTTCAAAACAACAGCATTTATCTGAAATAGAAATCTATTGTAACATACACTACCATTCAAAAGTTTGGGCTGAGTAAGAATTCTGTTTTTTTTTTTTGTTGCTGTTGCTTTGTTTTTTTAAAGAAATTAATACTTTTATTCACAAAGATGCCTTATATTGAAAAAAAAAACAGTAAAGACGTGTTACAAAATCTTTTTTTTTCAGTTAAATGTTATTCTTTTGAACTTTCTGTTAATCAAACAACTGTTTTCAACATTCATAATAAGAACTGTTTTACAGAATTGTTATCAGCAATCTCTTCTGAGTTTGACATTTTTGCTATCGCTGGGGATTTTAACATTCAAATTGACAATGCTGAATCCAGTACTGCAAAATAACTCAAGTGTTAATAACTTAACACTTTTGATCCGACTCAGCATGTACATGGACCCACACACAATCGTCACCTACGAACAAATAGTGTATGATTAGGATTCTGGCAACATTACAGATCAGAAGTCATATTAGATAAATAGATATTCCTAAGATTAAGCAAACAGTAAAACAAAAACATCCTGAGATCAGCTACAGAGCACAAACCACCTTCATGTGCTGATATGGACAGTGACTGAGACTCTTATTATAAATATAAAGTCTGTGCATGTCAGTGAACTAGCAGGACAGTTTTATCTACTACAATACTCAAGATTATGTGATGCTTGTCAACAACATTTATTAAAACATGTTTTAAAACAATGAATATAACCCAATCAATAGATTTTTTTCTTCTTCCCATTTGTATATAAAAGGCACTTTTATATCACCACTTGATTACATTTTAAACAACAGATTTTAAAATTTGTTCAACTTTGCACAAAAATTATCTGAAAACTGTCCATATTTTATTACCAAGCCGGACTATAAAGATGGTTACATTAGGAGAGGATGAATGACTCCTGCAAGATGCCGTGCTGACCAAATGTACAAACAGTGATCATCCAAATGGCTTGAACCTTCTACTGAATGGAGCAGTTCTCTACCAATGAGAGCCAAGTGAACCATCCTCAGCAGTTGATCTACTCCAGATTTACCGCTCTGCAGCTGGGTCCATGAGGCAGTGGTTAGTGGCAGAAAGTGACTGGCAAATCTTTCATCTATGACCAGCTCTGCTGAGCTCATGACCCAATCTTCTAAAGCCAGCAGCACAATAAAACCTACAACATTCATAAAGCTAGGCAGAACACTGAACCTTGTGACCTACTCCTCTCCACACAGACGCAGGAAAGAGACTCAGGAATAACAGCCTCATATTTTAAGGTGCACAGCGAGTCTGGTGAGAACCATTGTTTGTTGTCATCCAACATCACCTCAGGGAATAAACCTGTCCGACAGCCAAATCATTCAGGAAGCAGGCGGCCCTCCTGGGGCCCAAGGACCAAGTCAGCAGGGGCCCGACAGACACACGCTATGGTACTCCAGCAGCAGATTCCACCACCCAAATTGCTGCTTCTAAACAGAGATGCACAGAAAAACACTATCCTAGTTTTCCTCAAACACAAGAGAAACTACAGCCAACAATATGAGCTAAACTGTTTGGCCCTGGAAACAATGCATGTAAATAATCCACTGAAGTAGTATTGTGGAGATAATTCCTGAAAAACGGAGATGAGTGAGTAATGGATGTGTATCCCAAATGGATCCATTTTCCAGGCCTAAGCAACACAGGCAAAAGCAGATCATAAATAATAGGGCTGTGCGATAAAACTATAACGATATGTATCGCGATAGACACGTAATCGATATCAATAAAAAATGCATTTGATAAAACGTTAATTTATTTATTTTTTTCTTCATCGGAAAAAAACAGAGGTTGCGAAGCAAGTTTGGTTATATGAACAAAGTCACTCACTCTCTGGTAACCTACCAGCGTAGGGAGTGACACAATAATAGCCAATCATGTAACAGTATCGAGTTTGATTGCGCCATATCTCGTGCTGGATTCTTCAGTAATAGAACCGGCGTGGAGTGATAAGTGGAAAATGAGTGCCACAGCAAGTGAGGAAATTTACATTCTTTGTTTTTCAAAGAAGCTAACGTTAATACCACAAACTTGTTTAACCACCTTAAGCCTTGTTTATACTTTTGTCTGGCTCCGCAGCGCACGCCTCATCTGTTTGGGAGTTGTTTATACTCGCCGTTGTGCTATTCTTTGAAACGACATGGAGAGGTAACATTACTCTGCATCAGTGCCTTATGACAAAACATTTAAACGATACAAAGAAATAACGGAGGCACTGCACCTTAATGTTAAGAGATAATTAAGTGTTCATTGTGATTTTAGACTTATGTTTACATTTTAATTATTTGAGTGTTTTCCGTGGTTGTGTTGACATTTCTGCCTTTTTAACAGAGGATTATAATCAGAGGAAGGTTGTGTTTAAAATAAAAATGTTTAAATGTAATATATTTTTACATTTTAAACTGTGTGGAATTTTCTGGATTTCCTTCTCTGATTTGACTCCAATATATTGCAAAAAAATGCAAGAGAGACTAATTGGCCATATGCCTAACAAAATATATTCAATTAAAGTGGTTCCACCTAAGCATTTTTAGCCAACTGAAAATACCAGGTGCTCTTCTGAAAACGCCAGGCTGGGGGCGTTTAAAGCAGTTAGTCAATACATTATTTAGTAAACTGATTGCTTGAGCATTTGAGCCGATACGACAAGGGGACTGAGCATTACTACTGTTGTGGGCAGAATAAATTGTGAACCGTGAAGTAGTACGATGATGCCCACTGTGTCAGAGTCCATCTGCTGTCAGGAGGCTGTTCTGGACCATGTATTGCAGAAACACTGGAGCGTCCTGTTAACAGCAGGTAAGCTAATTCAAACACCATCACAAAGTTTTAATTATGGTATCCAAAACATTGTTTTCAGTTTCATAAACGCATCTGATTGGACAACGTGTTCAGAAACTCACTGAAAAATCCCTCATGTGTAATTATTACACCCTCCAATAAATAAGCTGACTGTAGTGAAAAAAACGCAAATCCTGCATGATTCCTCAGAGGCCAATGACCTGCCTGCTTTCACACTACACCACACTAATGACCGTGTCTGTAAAAGACAGGGCTTGTTTACAGATGTGATCACCAAAACATGGCGAAATGAGAGTGAAACGCAAACAGATGGAAACATGCTACGGTCATGTGACATAAAACAAAGGCTGTTTTCAAAAAAATGTAAAGGTCTTCTCTCTCCTGCCGCTGACCTTCAGAGAACTTAAGGACACAAGAAAAAAAATTTGATATAATTAATTATTATCTTTATTAACTTCAATTCAAGGCTTAACAGAGGAGGATCAGAGCATGAATGTCTATCAGGACACAAAACATGCCTGAAGTCTCATTAACGCAAGGAAACTTTGAGAGGCTCAAACCACTTTTCAGCCAGCAGAAGCCAACTATCATCAGGAGTAATTCTGCATGGTTTCAGCAACATCAGCTGAGGCTGCTTTAGACTAGCAGACAAACTCATTTGTCAGATTTGTCTTAATGGCCAACTAGTGCTCTTCAATCACTTGGGATCTGAGCAGTAAAGCAGCAATGGTCCCGTATCCATGTGTCTCCATACAGCAAAGACAAATAGACGTGGCCATCCCTCTCTTCACTGTAGGACAAACGCCAGGCTGAACCGCAGTGTCTCCAACAGCTAAACTAGGTTAACGCTGCTTGCAGGTGTACATGCAGATGACGCCCGGCTAGAGGGGTCACCGTTAGGAGGGTCATCCTCGCCTGCAGCATGACAGAGCTTTACATCATCAGCCATGTGTCCCCCTTCACAAGTCCCATGGCAGACGCACTCACACAACTAACCATATCAACCAAAGCCACACTGACTACCAAAAGATGAGGGGGTCGATGCTTAATGACCCATAAATTAATCTCAGAGAATGAAGAGGAGACAATTAAACTGAAACTCCAACAGCAGGATATTTGATTCACTCATGCTACGCACAACATGCTAACTGAATGCCAAGCATGAATCCAATTGAGTACATTGAAGCCTGTGGAACTGTGATCAAAACTAATACTGTCATGTTTATTTCTCCACACTGAATAAAAGTAGGGCTGCAACTAAGGATTAATTGGATAATCAGTGAATCAGCTGATTATTTATTTGATTAATCAGATAAAGTGAAACAACAATAAAACTGTGCATTTGTAAGATAAACAAACAGCTTTCTGCCATCTCAGTCTCTGTGAGTTTTTTGAGCATTTCAAAAATGAAACTGACATGATAGATATGTCTTTAGAAAGCTTGAAGTGTCTACTTTTAAATGAAGTAGGTCATACAAAAACAATTATTCTCTGTTTGTATAACCTGTATGAAAACAACGAGAGGTAGTTTCTCATGTGTCTGCTCATTATCTCTAATGTGACCACACCACACGCTGCACAAGCGATTCACATGCTAATTTGTCCACGTGTAAACTAACCTGTAAACACCTCCATCACCTCAAAACAAAGCATCAAACTTCATTATTCATCTGCTTTTCATCGAGTTTGGAAGACGCACTGTGAGGAGGGGGCAAGTCATTTATTCCCACTTACATTAGAAACATGTCATTGTTACATAAACTTATACACATTTTACTAGTTGAACTATTGCCAGACTAAAATTCTAATTCTATTAGCCCTTCAATTACAATTTAAAGTGAGTCATGCAACTGTATTCTGGACAAATTACAAATTTTACTAATTTACTTGATGCACTCGACGACACCACTCGGCAATGACCTAAAGAACCATTGTTTGTACATTTTGACAAATACAGTGTTGTAGTAAAAAGTTTACACATCTCTTAACTGACAAAACTCTACTAACTATCCATCCATCCATCCATCCAATTCCAAAAAAGTTGGGACACTGTACAAATTATGAATAAAAACAGAATGCAATGATGTGGAAGTTTCAAATTTCAATATTTTATTCAGAATATAACAGATGACATATCAAATGTTTAAACTGAGAAAATGTATAATTCTAAGTGAAAAATAAGTTGATTTTAAATTTCATGGCATCAACATCTCAAAAAAGTTGGGACAAGGCCATGTTTCCCACTGTGTGGCATCCCCTCTTCTTTTTATAACAGTCTGCAAACGTCTGGGGACTGAGGAGACAAGTTGCTCAAGTTTAGGAATAAGAATGTTGTTCCATTCTTGTCTAATACACGCTTCTAGTTGCTCAACTGTCTTAGGTCTTAGATCTTCCTCTTTATGATGCGCCAAATGTTTTCTATGAGTGAAAGATCTGGACTGCAGGCTGGCCATTTCAGTACCCAGATCCTCCTCCTACACAGCCATGATGTTGTAATTGATGCAGTATGTGGTCTGGCATTGTCATTTTGGAAAATGCAAGATCTTCCCTGAAAGAGACGATGTCTAGATGGGAGCATATGTTGTTCTAGAACTTGGATATACCTTTCAGCATTGATGGTGCCTTTCCAAATGTGTAAGCTGCCCATGCCACACGCACTCATGCAACCCCATACCATCAGAGATGCAGGCTTCTGAACTGAGCGCTGATAACTTGGGTTGTCCTTGTCCTCTTTAGTCCGGATGACATGGCGTCCCAGTTTTCCGATAAGAACTTCAAATTTTGATTCGTCTGACCACAGAACAGTTTTCCACTTTGCTACTGTCCATTTTAAATGAGCCTTGGCCCAAAGAAAATGCCTGCGCTTCTGGATCATGTTTAGATATGGCTTCTTTTTTGACCTATAGAGTATTAGCCGGCAACCGCGAATGGCACGGTGGATTGTGTTCACCGACAATGTTTTCTGGAAGTATTCCTGAGCCCATGTTGTGATTTCCATTACAGTAGCATTCCTGTATGTGATGCAGTGCAGTCTAAGGGCTCGAAGATCACGGACATCCAGTATGGTTTTCCGGCCTTGACCCTTACGCACAGAGATCGTTCCGGATTCTCTGAATCTTTGGATGATATTATGCACTGTAGATGATGATAACTTCAATTTCTTTGCAATTTTTCTCTGAGAAACTCTTTCTGATATTGCTCCACTATTTTTCGCCGCAGCATTGGGGGAATTGGAGATCCTCTGCCCATCTTGACTTCTGAGAGACACTGCCACTCTGAGAGGCTCTTTTTATACCCAATCATGTTGCCAATTGACCTAATAAGTTGCAAATTGGTCATCTAGCTGTTCCTTATATGTGCATTTAACTTTTCCGGCCTCTTACTGCTACCTGTCCTAACTTTTTTGGAATGAATAGCTCTCATGAAATCCAAAATGAGCCAATATTTTGCATGACATTTCAAAATATCTCACTTTCAACATTTGATATGTCATCTATATTCTATTGTGAATAAAATACAAGTTTATGAGATTTGTAAATTATTGCATTCCTTTTTTATTCACACTTTGTACAGTGTCTCAACTTTTTTGGAATCGGGTTTGTATGCATCCATCCATCCATCCATCCATCCATCTATAGTTTTGACAACTTCAGCCTACTGTCTAATATAACTCAGAGAAGTCTTATTTCCTCTACCTGGTCAATAGGCACACTCTTTACAGACACATTTAACTGTGTCTGTAAGACAGATAACAGATATGAGACCGATAACTTTTAAACCAGTACAGTATGAGAAGTAGTAACATTTCAGTTTATCCAGCAATAATGTATCATCCAGTACATCAAAAGCTAAAATCTAACAATACTGCTCCTAAGTTATTGTCATCAATCTGTGCTAAACTATCATCTGTCATCTGTGTTAATGCTGTTCCTGTTGATATGCATGCTGAAAATTAGAGCAAATTATTTTCCTTAAAGAAGACTTTTTTTTTTTGAAGAATTTGCTCACAAACTATCGTTTTCAATACTTTGCTAAGAACTGCGAGCAAACTTATTGGTCAACTATTATGACCATTAAAACCAAGTGCTGCATTTTTCTGTAGAGGAATAACCTTTGCATCTTCCAATACTAATATTTAAGATGTGGCAAACTGGTTCTGCCAAACAACATTTCTAATCGACTGACTTATGAACAAATCATTTGCTAAATAATTTACAATTTCATATAGTTTAAAAATGAGGTATCAATAAAAGGAGGAGTTGGACTTGATTTCCTAAACGTGAAGCCTTAGTTTATCCCGATATCAGCAAGTTCACAGTTGTTTTGTTGGGACCAGATGCCACTGAGGAGTCATGCTGACTTAAACATTCACAAGAGTACCTTCAAACAGCTTTTCAAACAGAGAGCACCGTATCAACACCAGCAAGCTTCTACATGAACATGGTAAAATGAAAACGCAAACACCTTGAAAATGACACAAACAGCACAAAGGTGTGTGCCTGTTAAAGTCTCTGTGTTTGTGCTCAACATGTGCCTTTTTGTCCTCAGTTATGTATATTTGGACTGTGCTGTGTTGCAGATAAAATATTTGAAAATTTGTATTTTCAATTTTCGCATTTGTAAGCCTTGCCTATTTAAATATTCAAGCGATAATCAAATATTCATAGACAAGAAAGTGCCTGTGTCTCTCAGTTTGGTTCACAGTTTTATGTAGCCATACAATTAGGCACAGCAAACCTGATGTTCTTTATATCTGTCAAACAATCAAAAAGCCAAAGAATGGCTTTTTGATTGTTTGTATTTTATCTGCAACACAGCACAATCCAAATATACATAACTGAAGACAAAAAGGCACATCTCCTCACATTCTTTCTTCTAATCCTAATCAGCTGATAGTGCCATTAGGGAGGGTTCTTTGTCTTCCCAGGTGGGAAACACATCAATATTCATGAAGATTCACACCCTCCCCGCATAAGCATTCCTGATACAAAACAGGTCTCACATATTTTAAACAAACATATTGTTTTATGTGAATGAGTGGGCAGGATGATTTTCACATCATTTTGAAGCAAAATTCTAGGCTACAAGATACATTTCTCGAAGGTCTTGTGAACCAATATTCATTATAGGTTTTATGGCCTTATTTCAGTGACTTAAATATATAGTTCACAATTCACGCAAAAACAATTTTCTCAAAGCTACAAACTTTTACATACACGCTCCTCACATATTACTGTAGCAGATTTTGTGCTGAATTCAGTGTAATCAGACTTTAGCCTAAAATGTTTGCCTCAAAACAACGTTTCCAGAAATTTTACATTTGGTCTAGTTGGTGAAATATGGCGCCACCGTGTTCGGTCACCGTTCAGGTAGCTCCGCAAAGACTGTGCTTTTATTTACTATTTTACTTTCTTTTGCTCTCAGTTTTTACAAACTTATCATCTGCATTGATCTGCTATGACAGCAAAACTCTTTTGGACATTGGTTACCTCTACACTGGACACTTTCAGGACACTTTCACCGATCCTCTGTGGCCATCTGAGATTCTCCGGAACGCCGAGTTGAACAATGGACAGACGAGTCAACGGCGAAGAATCAAGAAACACCGTGGGAAACGCGCGGGGTTCCGCAACAGACTGAGGAAAAGAGCATTCAGCCCTCCTCTCCCGAGCATTCTGCTCGCAAATGTCCAATCCTTGGAAAATAAGATGGACTATCTTAGAGCCAGGATAAGTTTTCAATGGGACATGAGAGACTGTAACATCTATTGTTTGTCCGAAACATGGCTCACGCCCGCGGTCCCGGACACAGCTGTGACGCCGTCAGAGAACTTCTGTTTTTCGGATGGACAGAACAGCCGAGGCCGGTAAATCCAAAGGCGGTGGAGTATGCTTCATGATCAACAAGAAATGGTGCGACCCCAGGAACATCACCATTCTCTCGCGGTCCTGCTCGCCTCATCTAGAACATTTAACAATCATTTGCCGCCCATTCTATCTGCCGAGGGAGTTTTCCTCTGTCGTCGCCACCGCCGCTTACATTCCACCACAGGCAGACACAGGGCTGGCTTTATCTGGCCTTCATGATGTTGCCAGCGGCATCATAAACACAGATTTTAACAAAGCAAACCTAAAGAAAGTCTTGCCAAACTTTCACCAGCACGTCTCCTGTCCTACACGAGCAAACACACTGGATCATTGCTACTCTCCGTTTAAGAACGCCTATAAAGCGCAGTCACTTCCAGCTTTCGGCAAATCGGATCATTTTCCTCACACCCGAATACAAACAAAGGCTCGTTCAGGAACCCCCGGTGAGGAGGGAAGTTAAACGCTGGTCACCCCCATTCAGAGACCGCGCTACAGGCAGCTCTTGATGACGTCGACTGGGACATGTTCCGGGCGAGTTCAGCTGACGTCAGCGAGTTCACGGATGTGGTGCTGTGCTTCATCAACACGCTTACAGAGCAAGCCACACAAACAATAACAATAACATCCTTCTCAAATCAGAAACAGTGGGTGGACAATTCAATCCGCGCTGCAGTGAACACACGCACTCCCGCATACAACGCCAGTCTCCTATCGGGGAACATGACTGAATACAGATCATCCTGCTATGCTCTGCGACGTGCAGTTAAAGCCGCAAATCTCCGTTATAAGGATCGAGTGGAGTCTCATTTCCAACTCAACGACTCGCGCCGCATGTGGCAGGGTCTGAGGTCCATCTGCTCTTTTGGATCTAAATCCTCTGCAGAGGTGAGAGCTGATCCGTTACTTGTGAATGAGTTAAACTCTTTCTACGCTCACTTTGACTGTAATTGCGGCAGCGCAACTCCGCCAAGTGGCGCGTCAGAGTGAATTACTCAGAGCAGCAACAACCACGTGATCTCTGTCTCGGAGGATGAAGTTCGGAGGGCACAAGCGTGTGGACGTCAGGAAAGCTGCTGGGCCGGATGGTATTTCAGGCCGTGTTCTGTGGTCCTGTGCTGATCAGCTCGCCGGGTTGTTTACATCTATCTTTAATGAGTCCCTTGCTACATCTGTGGTCCCCACCTCCTTCAAAAAATCCACTATCATCCCTGTCCCTAAGAACAGTAAACCCTCTTGCCTAAATGACTATCGTCCAGTGGCTCACGTCTATAGTCATGAAGGTCTTTGAGAGACTCATTAAAAACACCATTTGCTCCTCCATTCCTGACACTTTGGACCCTCTTCAGTTTGCCTATCGTCCCAATAGATCGACTGAAGATGCCATCTCTCATGTCCTCCACTCCTCCCTCACTCACATCGACAGCAAAAGTGGGAACTACGTAAGGCTGCTATTTATTGACTATAGCTCAGCCTTTAACACCATAGTTCCCATTAAGCTAACCGCCAAACTCCTGGATCTCGGCCTGAATTCTTCTCTCTGCCACTGGATTGAGGACTTCCTCACTGGCAGGCCTCAGGTGGTGAGAATAGGCCAGTCCACCTCCTCCTCCATCACCCTGAGTGTGGGAGCTCCACAGGGCTGTGTCCTGAGTCCCCTGCTCTACTCTCTCTACACGCATGACTGTTTGTCCACACACAGCTCCACCTCTATCATCAAATTTGCTGATGATACTGTTGTCCTGGGCCTCATTTCCAACAACGAGACGGCATACTTGGACGAGGTGGAGCATCTAACATCATGGTGCCAGGACAACTGTCTCTCTCTGAATGTTGGCAAGACCAAAGAAATGATTGTGGATTTCAGGAAGAGACAGCAACGGACATACTCCCCTCTCATGATCAACGGGTCACCAGTAGAGAGAGTGAGCAGCTTCAAGTACCTGGGTGTAAACATCTCAGAGGACCTGACCTGGACAGCTCACATTCAGACACAGGTGAAAAAAGCCAGGCAAAGACTGTACCACCTGCGCCAGCTGAGGAAATTCAGGGTTTCACCAGCTATCCTGAAAACTTTCTATTTAGGGGGGCGATAGAAAGTGTATTAACTCAGTGCATCACAGCGTGGTATGGGAACAGCACCAGTCATGACTGCAAAGCCCTGCAAAGAGTTGTGCGCTTATCCGAGCGTATCTCAGGGTCAGCTCTCCCGTCTCTGCAGGACGTCTACACCAAACGCTGCAAAGGCAGAGCTACTAAAATCATCAAGGACTCTAATCACCCTGCAAACCCTCATTTCACACTGCTGCCATCTGGTAAGCGCTTCCGAAGCCTGATGGCCAAAACCGAGACTCAGGAGGAGCTTCTTCCCCCAGGCCATCAGACTCCTGAACTCAGTCACCTAACATCACGTGACCATCGATATACTGACATTGCACTGCACTTTCTGTTCTCGTTGTTACTGTGTAACAACCTGTTATAAACCTGTTTGCACATTATACTTCCTTGTACATTTGTTAACCACATATTTATAAGTCTACAGTTTACTCACTGCACGGTTTACTTCACTTATTTTATTCCACTTCTTAAAAGCGCTATTTAAATAAAGATGATTTGATAGTGTGTCCTGCTATCAAAGTTTACAGATGAGGAATTGCACAATAATGGTAGACCAGAGACATACCCATTACCACTGATGAAAACTTGGCAAGGTGTCCAGAAAAAAATGTGTTCAAAAGGAGCACACATCCGATAGTTATGAGCCACATATCTCGCCAGAAAGGTCCTCAGCCACAAAGTCCAAATAAGTGTATAAAATCGATGCACGTACCAAAGTCCTTACACTTGACCAGGTTCCCACAAGTTTGGATCCCGAACCCGAACAAGCAAACGTTCATAGACTTAAACACTCCGGGCTTCACGCTCAAGACAACGATGCACAATTGTGCAAAAGCTTGTCAGCTTGAATCAGGTATGACTCCAAGTACGGCATCACGCTGAGTCCCAAGGTACCACTCATTTGGTAACCGAGGTTCACGAGACTCCTTTGTGTATAATAACCAGGATTCCAGCGCTATGTCGGCCAAGCCGCGAGATCCAGCAGCCGGCCCTGATAAGGATGCAGTGGCAATAGCACCAGTACAACAACAGCAACCAGCCCGTCAGGGGGCTCGGGTCCAAAGTTGCAAAAATATCCGGAAAAAGTGCCGCTCTATCTTCCACACAGGTTCCAAACAAGTTGCCCGCAAACCGAATGCTCAGGGACAGCATACAAGCATGCGCACATCAAGATTCGATAAAACTCTTGAATCTTGAACACTCGGTAGCTTGAGCCAGATATGGATCCAGGTGTGGTACCACGCTTACACAAGGGTTGCCGCTGCTTTTCACTGCCAGACCCGTGAACTAATGCTCAGGCTCAGCACCCAGTCATGCGGACGCTCTGTTGCTTGAGCTAGATATAGGCTAAATCCAGGTGTGACACCGAGCTGAGTCCCGAGGTTAGTTTACGAACACAACATCAAAGGCTGAAATATTAGTTTGTGGCATCCACAGTTCATTTAAAAGCAAAAAGAAAAAAAAGTAATAACATATTGGGAGACGAAAAAAAAAAAAAAAAAAAAAAAAAAACTGACAAACGCTGACAAACTACCAAGCTACCATCTTGGATTGTGTGGATGGATATGCGCTATTGCTAGCCAAGAAATATAGACGCACTCTAGCGGCAGCAAATTTGCAGCCAGGGTGTCTAGCAACTCTCCGTTGGCTTACGAGCTTGAAAAACCAAACTCAGGCCAATCACATCGTGTATAGAGTCGGTGGGTGGGCTTAACAATGACAGCAGAGCTGCGATGGTTCTGCGTGCTACTTAAAAACAAAGAAGCTGGTGGTCTTTTGAAGCGGCTTTGGCCACAACTCTGGAAGACTTTGAGTTAAGCTTTTCTTTGAGAAAAGAACGGCAAAAAAAAATGTGTTCAGAGTTTTGCTGACCGGATATGTTAAAAGTTTAATCTATCAACTAGCTCCACTTCACCTTCTTTGTTGCTCTGGTTGGGTGTAGCGCTATCCTACTGCGTGCAGAGGGAATTTGAAAGACAACCGTTAATCCCACCCCTTGGATTGAGCCCTGCCAGCAGTGTGTTCCCAGGTTTTTTTTTTTACACATTTATAAAAGCTAAACTAAGGCCTAGTCCTGGCTTAATCTAAGCCCTGTCTGTGAAACCAAGCATTTGACTTATTAAATATGAAGACAATAAACACGACTGCAATAGCATATGGTTTATCTATGTTCTTTCAAGCCATCAATAAAGGATATGTATAATGCGATGCTAACCGTAAAAACTAGCAAAATGTTTAAAACTATGTAACAATAAAACGTTAAATAATGTAAGTGAGCATAAATAACTTCCCTCTGCTGGATCAATCACATTGTTGTTCTTCTAAGGTAAATAAGGCTATTGCAAATTCGATGAAAAGCAGAGGAATGATGAAGTTTACTGAGGTGAAAAGTTGATCACAGAGACTGAAACGACAAAAAAGCACAGCCTGCTTGTTTTCTTTATTTTACAAAAGCACAAAGTTTTGTTATTGTAAGTGTGCACAAATAAAGACCCTTTAAAGTTTCGAATGATGCATTACTCGTTTTTGTATGACAAGTTGATTTTGCTGTTGTGGAAAGAAAGCTGGCACATTCATTGACCCCAAAGGGGTTAAAATAAAGTTTAAGCAAAATTACAGTTTAATGGCAAATAAAAAATAAATAAAAGATAATAAAAAGAAAGAAAAACGAAAGCACAAGTAGGTAAGAGGAATGTTGTGCAGGAGACACATTCACTCTTATGAACCTTGTACTGCCATTTCTTTAAACAACTTACATGTATACCCAGCACTTTGCACATACCTAACTGAACATCCAACAGCAAATTTATAATTTTATAAATTAACTCCATCTCAAAACCGCATACTTTTAGGGCTCAAGATGTCAAACTTTAAGAATAGCCAGAGCTCACAGTTTTTAAGCCTCATGTGGAAACACGACTGCAGCCAAAAGCAACATGCATTATTTATGATGTGTAAATATAACACCAACACAATGAGAACAACATTCTACATAGATCAATTTAATGTGTGATAACTGCTTAAAAAAAAAAAAAAAAAAACAAGATTGAGAACATTTAAATGAATTTAAATTTTAATAGAGTTCTGTGGAGCCTCTATGGAGGCAGATGGCAGCAGCTGATATTACAACTGAATTTTAATGAGATTTCAAGGTCAAATTCATGTTATCAACAGCAATCATTGGACACAAAGAGACTCCAGTACAAGATGGTGAAATGCGTTTTGTTTACACACAGAACATTGTTGCTTTGCCTAAACATCTGTGGATGTTTCATCCATTCAGAAACTACAAGGAAAATGCATAGTGTGGAGAAAAAAAAAAAAAAATGTTTGGGGTTTCATGAATTTAATTTCTGTATTTCATTTAATTCCTATTGAATTCATAGTCAGGAGGAAAGACCAGTATTTAACACATATTATTCAGTAAAGTATCAAGGTTATAACGGTTAACTAAAACCATAAAAAAAAAAAAAAAAAAAAAAAAAAAAAAAAATGATATATATATATATTACTTGAAATTAAACGTTAACTGAAAAAAAAAAAAAAAAAAAAACCTTTTTGAGGCTTTAGCTTAACCTGATATGGCCCAACTAAAACCGAAATACAAAGTTATAAAAACTATACATTTGTTAAAAAAAAAAAAAAAAGTGAATTGAGCTCTATTTTTAAATGTCAAACACAATTATGTCAATTTCAGTTAAAGTAACAGTCGGTTATGTAATGCTTAAATGCTCAATTAAATGTACTACAATTTAACTAAACTCATTAGATTTTAGTTGACTAAACCTACTGCAGATTTAGTCGACTAAAACTAAAAACAATTTAGGTGACTAAAATATGACAAACTAAATGGCATTTTAGTCAAAAGACTATGACTAAAACCAAATAAAAATTTGCTGTCAAAATTAACACTGCACTGAATAACGCATTTCTATGGAAAAAATGCATCTAAAAATAGTGGAGTGGAAACAGAGTTACCTGCTGCTGGAAATGTACATGATCCAAGCACCATGAGAAATCTTTATTTTAAGCGTCATGTTAATGCATTAGCGTTTAACATACCCTGTCATGCGCTTTGACAGATGCGTGTGTCCTCAGTGCAAAATGTTAATTTTACATTTTATATAGAGCACAGTGGTTATATCTTCATCTGTAAATGTTACTAATTCACACAAGTATTTACATTTTGCATGAAAACGTGTCCTGACAGTCTGTGTTAAACTTCAGGAGGGTGTTGCGTATGAACGTCATACAGAGAGAATGCAGTCGAGAGGTAGACAATCAATATTCAGCGCTAAAACATTCATTTATCTACTGTTGGATGCTACATTTAGGTTTAAAAGTCAACATGTAATTCATGTATTTTATGAGTAGTAACTGTAAAGGGATAACAGCATGTAATTGAATATAAATGTAAGACGTTTCTTATAGCCCATTTACAGGATAAAGAAATGACAGTAACAGGTTTTTGTCCATGGCGAATGTGTGTGTTCCTGCAGAACATTCCTCTTATCTGGTAAAAGTTATTCAATATTTATATTATTTTTATATTATTAAATATAAAAATATTTTTGTTTCTCATTAATATCATTTTAATGTAGGGATTTAAACTGTCCTTTTGCATAGTAACTTTTTGCACATAAATGTAAGGCTATAGCACAGATATACCCTTACGAAAATTAACCATGGTTTCATTAGATAGTAAAACCAGGTTTTTTGGCGTATTGATTATCAATTGTACAACCACAAAAATACCATAGTTAAACTATGGATTGAAGCAAAACTATGGTTAATTTTTGGTTACCATGGAATAACTACAATAACCCCGTTTTATTGTTTTATTTATTTGTTTGTTTTATTTGTTGTAAAACCATGGTTAATTTTTGTAAGCTATATTCACTATGTATGTTTTCATAGCACAGCTGACATTTGTTTGAAGGACAGCATTGGACAGGATGTGGAACAGTGTTTTGTCAGTAAAAATAAAAAGGGCTTTATCCGATTAATCCAAAAAAATGTATCTGCCAACTAATCGATTATCAAAATAATCATTAGTTGCAGCCCTACTTTTCGCTGTAACAAGATATTTGTCAAGAACACATTTACATTTATGCATCTGGTCTCAAAATGGCGCCGCCGTGTTAGGTCGCCGTTCAGGTCGCTCCGCGAAGACTGTGCATTTATTTACTATTTTACTTTCTTTTACTCTCAGTTTTTACAAACTTATCATCTGCATTGATCTACTATGACAGCAAAACTCTTTTGGACATTGGTTACCTCTACACTGGACTGTTTCAGGACACTTTCGCCGATACTCTGTGGACATCTGAGATTCTTCGGAACGCCGAGTTGAACAATGGACAGACGAGTCAACGGCGAAGAATCAAGAAACACCGTGGGAAACGCGCTGGTATCCGTAACAGACTGAGGAAAAGGGCATTCAGTCCTCCTCTCCCGAGCATTCTTCTAGCAAATGTTCAATCCTTGGATAATAAGATGGACGATCTTAGAGCCAGGATAAGTTTTCAACGGGACATGAGAGACTGTAACATCTATTGTTTGTCTGAAACATGGCTCACGCCCGCGGTCCCGGACACAGCTGTGACGCCGTCTGAGAACTTCTCTGTTTTTCGGATGGACAGAACAGCCGAGGCCGGTAAATCCAAAGGCGGTGGGGTATGCTTCATGATCAACAAGAAATGGTGCGATCCCAGGAACATCACCATTCTCTCGCGGTCCTGCTCGCCTCATTTGGAACATTTAACAATCATTTGCCGTCCATTCTATCTGCCGAGGGAGTTTTCTGCGGTTGTCGCGACCGCTGTTTACATCCCACCGCAGGCAGACACAGCGCTGGCTTTATCTGGCCTTCATGATGTTGCCAGCGGCATCATAAACAAACATCCCGACGCGGCATTCATTGTCGCGGGCAATTTTAACAAAGCAAACCTAAAGAAAGTCCTGCCAAACTTTCACCAGCACGTCTCCTGTCCTACACGAGGAGCAAACACACTGGATCATTGCTACTCTCCGTTCAAGAACGCCTACAAAGCGCGGTCACTTCCAGCGTTTGGCAAATCGGATCATGGCGCCATTTTCCTCACTCCCGAATACAAACAAAAGCTCGTCCAGGAACCCCCGGTGAGGCGGGAAGTTAAGCGTTGGTTGCCCCACTCAGAGACCGCGCTTCAGGCAGCTCTGGATGATGTTGACTGGGACATGTTCGATCGAGTTCAGCCGATGTAAACGGAGTTCACAGACGTGGCGCTTTGCTTCATCAACACGCTTACAGAGCAAGCCACGCAAACAATAACAATAACGTCCTTCTCAAATCAGAAACCGTGGGTGGACAATTCAATCCACGCGGCAGTGAACGCACGCACTGCTGCTTACAACGCCGGTCTCCATTCAGGGAATATGACTGAATACAGAACGTCCTGTTATGCTCTGCGGCGTGCAGTTAAAGCCGCAAAGCTCCGATATAAAGACCGAGTGGAGTCTCATTTCCAACTCAACGACTCGCGGCGCATGTGGCAAGGTCTGAGGTCCATCTGCTCGTTTGGATCTAAATCCACTGCAGAGGTGAGCGCTGATCCATCGCTTGTGAATGAGTTAAACTCTTTCTACGCTCGCTTTGACTGTAACCGCGGCAACGTGACTCCGCCAAGTGGCGCGTTAGAGGAAATTACTCAGAGCAGCAACAACCACGTGATCTCTGTCTCAGAGGATGAAGTTCGGAGAGCACTCAAGCGTGTGGACGTC
The DNA here is from genome assembly GCA_018749465.1 of Paracanthobrama guichenoti. NCBI lineage: Eukaryota > Metazoa > Chordata > Actinopteri > Cypriniformes > Gobionidae > Paracanthobrama > Paracanthobrama guichenoti. The sequence continues at coordinate 10,896,532 of CM031958.1, forward strand.
AGGAAAGCTGCCGGGCCGGATGGTATTTCAGGTCGTGTTCTACGGTCCTGTGCTGATCAGCTCACTGGGTTGTTTACATCTATCTTTAATGAGTCCCTCGCTACATCTGTGGTCCCCACCTCCTTCAAAAAATCCACCATCATCCCTGTCCCTAAGAACAGTAAACCCTCTTGCCTAAATGACTATCGTCCAGTGGCTCTTACGTCTATAGTCATGAAGGTCTTTGAGAGACTCATTAAAAACACCATTTGCGCCTACATTCCTGACACTTTGGACCCTCTTCAGTTTGCCTATCATCCCAAAAAGCCTATTGACTATAGCTCAGCCTTTAACACCATAGTTCCCACCAAGCTAACCTCCAAACTCCTGGATCTCGGCCTGAATCCTTCTCTCTGCCACTGGATTGAGGACTTCCTCACTGGCAGGCCTCAGGTGGTGAGAATAGGCCAGTTCACCTCCACCTCCATCACCCTGAGTGTGGGAGCTCCACAGGGCTGTGTCCTGAGTCCCCTGCTCTACTCTCTCTACACACATGACTGTTTGTCCACACACAGCTCCACCTCTATCATCAAATTTGCTGATGATACTGTTGTCCTGGGCCTCATCTCCAACAACGAGACGGCATACTTGGACGAGGTGGAGCATCTAACATCATGGTGCCAGGACAACTGTCTCTCTCTGAATGTTGGCAAGACCAAAGAAATTATTGTGGACTTCAGGAAGAGACAGCAACGGACATACTCCCCCCCTCATGATCAGCGGGTCACCAGTAGAGAGAGTGAGCAGCTTCAAGTACCTGGGTGTAAACATCTCCGAGGACCTGACCTGGACTGTTCACATTCAGACACAGGTGAAAAAAGCCAGGCAAAGACTGAACCACCTGAGGAAATTCAGGGTTTCACCAGCTATCCTGAAAACTTTCTATTTAGGGGCGATAGAAAGTGTATTAACTCGTGGTATGGGAACAGCACCAGTCATGACCGCAAAGCCCTGCAAAGAGTTGTGCGCTTATCCGAGCGTATCTCAGGGTCAGCTCTCCCGTCTCTGCAGGACGTCTACACCAAACGCTGCAAAGGTAGAGCTACTAAGATCATCAAGGACTCTAATCACCCTGCAAACCCTCATTTCACGCTGCTGCCATCTGGTAAGCGCTTCCGAAACCTGATGGCCAAAACTGAGAGACTCAGGAGGAGCTTCTTCCCCCAGGCCATCAGACTCCTGAACTCAGTCACTTAACACCACGTGACTTCACTTCAGGATAAACATACTGTCATTGCACTGCACTTTCTGTTCTCGTTGTTACTGTGTAACAACCTGTTATAAACCTGTTTGCACATTATACTCTTTATACATGTTAACCACATATTTATAAGTCTACAGTTTACTCACTGCACAGTCTACTTCAATTATTTTATTCCACTTTATTCTTATTTTTTACTTTTTTTTTCTCTTGACTATTTATAATTCTACAGATATACACTCACCTAAAGGATTATTAGGAACACCTGTTCAATTTCTCATTAATGCAATTATCTAATCAACCAATCACATGGCAGTTGCTTCAATGCATTTAGGGGTGTGGTCCTGGTCAAGACAATCTCCTGAACTCCAAACTGAATGTCAGAATGGGAAAGAAAGGTGATTTAATCAATTTTGAGCGTGGCATGGTTGTTGATGCCAGATGGGCCGGTCTGAGTATTTCGCAATCTGCTCAGTTACTGGGATTTTCACACACAACCATTTCTAGGGTTTACAAAGAATGGTGTGAAAAGGGAAAAACATCCAGTATACAGCAGTCCTGTGGGCAAAAATGCCTTGTTGATGCTAGAGGTCAGAGGAGAATGGGCCGACTGATTCAAGCTGATAGAAGAGCAACTTTGACCGAAATAACCACTCGTTACAACCGAGGTATGCAGCAAAGCATTTGTGAAGCCACAACATGCACAACTTTGAGGCGGATGGGCTACAACAGCAGAAGACCCCACCGAGTACCACTCATCTCCACTACAAATAGGAAAAAGAGGCTACAATTTGCACAAGCTCACCAAAATTGGACAGTTGAAGACTGGAAAAATGTTGCCTGGTCTGATGAGTCTCGATTTCTGTTGAGACATTCAGATGGTAGAATCAGAATTTGGCGTAAACAGAATGAGAACATGGATCCATCATGCCTTGTTACCACTGTGCAGGCTGGTGGTGGTGGTGTAATGGTGTGGGGGATGTTTTCTTGGCACACTTTAGGGCACTTAGTGCCAATTGGGCATCGTTTAAATGCCAGGGCCTACCTGAGCATTGTTTGAGACCATGTCCATCCCTTTATGACCACCATGTACCCATTCTCTGATGGCTACTTCCAGCAGGATAATGCACCATGTCACAAAGCTCGAATCATTTCAAATTGGTTTCTTGAACATGACAATGAGTTCACTGTACTAAAATGGCCCCCACAGTCACCAGATCTCAACCCAATAGAGCATCTTTGGGATGTGGTGGAACGGGAGCTTTGTGCCCTGGATGTGCATCCCACAAATCTCCATCAACTGCAAGATGCTATCCTAGAAATGTTGGCCCATATTGATAAAGAATGCTTTCAGCACCTTGTTGAATCAATGCCACATAGAATTAAGGTAGTTCTGAAGGCGAAAGGGGTCAAACACAGTATTAGTATGGTGTTCCTAATAATCCTTTAGGTGAGTGTGTATATATATATATATATATATATATATATATATATATATATATATATATATATATATATATATATATATATATATATATATATATATATATATATATAGTACTTTTTATCCTATTTCTATATAATTTCCTCCTCGTGTTTTTAACTGTGAATTTGCACTGTCCATGGAGCGGACCTGTTTACATTTCACTGCCGGTTGTATATTCTGTATATAACTGTGTATGTGACAAATAAAACTCTTGAATCTTGAATAAATGCATTTACCAGTTCTTGCTTTCTTGCTTTTGGGTAATCAAACCCATGACTTTGGTGGTGCTATCACCATGCTCTGCTGTTTGAGCTACAGGAGAGCTGTATTCACTAGGGATGGACATTTGTCATTTTAACTGCTCAAAACTCATCTCACCATTTTTAACATCTAACGGTATGAATACCGCATTTGTAGGTCCCCTGCCCTCTATTTCATGCCATCGGTCTGTACATCCACTAATCCTCTGGAAACTATGCAAAAGTCACTCTGTATCTTATCTGTCTGCAGAATCAACTCAATCAGACTGCAAAGTACCACCCAATACGCCATTGTGAATAATCATGATTAATAAATGATTAATTGCTGCCAACACATATTCACAGTTCTAAAGAGATGTTGACATTGTTCCAGTGATGTATACCGAAGAATCCAGGCCTCCAGAGCATTTATTTGAACAGGCACAAATCTCATTCAGGCTTGTCTGAGTGAACAGCCTCCATCATGGCAGGACAGGAGGCCTGTGGCCATTAAATACTTGTGCTTCTGGAGGAGAAAAGTTAATGTGTTAATTTGACCTTTGCTTTATAACACTCAACTTCTCCAAAAAATCATTATAGCTGTTTCAGGCTCCAGTAAACAAGTTGCCTGCAATCCCACATCACCCTCCCACACCATTGTAAAATACAACAGCCGTGATATCAGCGATCTGGTACAGTGACCAGGAGGGGACATGTTCGGTTCACCTCGCTTTGTCATTGCCACGTTATTAACTCGTGGGAACGTGATAATATGTTGTGGCCATGGGACATAAATTTGTGGGAACGTCATATTAACTATGTTATATGGAATGTTGTGGCCATGATATAACTTTGATGAGGTAACCATTATAATGTGGCCACGCAATGTGAAGTTGTGGCCTCAAGGTCTGATGTTAAGGGAACTACATATTTTTCTTGTGGCCACAATTTATGTTGAGGGAACAACTATTTCTCATGGCCACGAGATTAATGAGTAAACAACATGCGTGGCCATAGCAACCTGGGATTATCAGAAATGGATAGGCCTACTACGAATACATTAACATTTTATTTTGAATTAAGAATTACAGAAAAGTAGTGTGAATTAATTGAATAAAGAAATTATATGAATCTATATTATTGGTTTAATCTACTATTATATTGCATGCTATGTTGCCTATAGACAGCAATCGAATGAAGTTTGTTATCAATAAATGGGTAATTTTACAATAAGGTTCATTAGTTAACATTAGTCAACTACATTAGTAAACAAACTAATAACTGTACTTATAAAGCATTTATTTATATTTGTTAATATTAATTTCAACATTTTCTAATACTTTATTAAAATCTTGTTAACATTAGTTCGGTCAGGTCCACTTAAGTCAAAAACACTATAGACAAACTTTTAGTCAACTTTTTATTGGCATATTTTGCGTAAAATTTACATTTGGCAATATGGCTCTGTTCTAAATTACCCATCCTTTTCATGAGCTCCATGAAAAGCCAAGACAGGGAACAGCAGCATATTCTGGGGACAACCTCCCATTTTTAAACTGGGAGGGCCGCGAGACCCCCATTTAGAATACTGATTATGCATCAATGACAACAGAATGACATTGATTGTTAAACATAGTTTGAGGAGGAGCTGGGGTGGAGGTGGGTTGCAAAGCAGCATGCAGCAGAAGCAGCAGATTGAACTGAAGCTACGCTTAAGTAAGGTGCCCTGTTTGAGAGTTGCCAATTGAGTGCATAGGAATCAGATCAGCTGATATGAGTGAGGTTGGAATTTTTCCAATCAGCTGATAGCAGAGCTTGACTACGTGGCCTGCCTGAACTAACGCAGAATGCTCGATTTAATGCACTGAACTAACATGAACAAACCATGAACAGCTGCATTTTTATTAATTAACGTTAACAAAGATTAACGCATACAGTAACAAATGTATTGCTCATGTATAGTTCATGTTAGTTAATACATTAGTTAACATTAGTTAATGAAACCTTATTGTAAAGTGTTACCAATAAATGTAAAAAATATATAAATAATATAGGCCTACAAGAAAACATTATCCATCCCATCCTACTGCCTTAATGCATTCTCTGATTGTGATCAGATACATGAAATGAAGGGGAAATAAAGCAAATACATAATGAATACAAATTATAAATAATAATAATAATAATAATAATTAAAGCTGCAAGCAGCATTTAGTGAGGTTCAAGCATTTAAAGCCTTTAAGGCACACATGCATAAAAAGATATTAAGGTTTATTTAACAAGCATGTAACAAATTAAGTTGTAGAAGAACTCTACCATTTTAAAGACTGCTATAGGCTTTTGTGTGCAGTTACATGATAGAGTAGATAAAGTTGGAGACAAACTTTAAGTGGGCTTGAAAAAGCTGGACCAAAAGCTGGAGCATTTCTTGAGTAGATATTGGCCACACACACACTTTTTTGTAGATACAGATTGTAGATTGTAATTGCAATGTGTTATAATTGCAAAAACGTATGTAAAAACACCTCTGGGTCCATGATTGTTTTGCTTCAAATCTATAGTTTAACTATATGTTATCTGTGTGGTTATACAAATGGTAATCAATACGGCAAAAACATGGTTTTATTATAATAAAAACATGGTTTTACCACAATAAAACTAGTTAGTTACTAAACGTTACTAAGCAAAAGGAGTTTAAATCCATACATTAAAATTATATTTAAAAAAACACAACAACATAAGAGGAATGTTCTGCAGGAACACAAACGAACACACACACACTCACGCTCTGTTACTGTCATTTCTTTATCCTGTAGAAACGTCTTGTATTTATATTCAAATTACACGCTGTTATCCCTTTACAGTTACTACTCTCATAAAATACTTGAATGTTGACTGTAAAACAAAATTTAGCATGCAACAGCAGGTATTTCAGCTAAATTAATGTTTTTTTCTCTGGATATTAATTGTCTCCCTCTTGAATGCGTTCAGCCGGTTTGCTCTCCTGCTCGTTCAGTGAAGTTTGAAGCTGTCAGTGCATGACAGGGTGTGTTAAACGCTAATGCATTAGCTTGAAGCGTAAAATAAACAAGCCTCATGTTTAGGGCACTTGGCTCATGTACCTTTCCTGCATTAACTCACTGTTTCCTCCACTACTGTAGATGCACATTTTGTCCATAGAATTGCATTATTCAGTGCTGTCATTTGGCGAGACTGGTGGAAGCTTTGCGTACAGAGAGTAGACCCGACTAATCGATAATGAGAATCGTTAATAGGGATGGGTACTGAAACCCAGTAATAAATGAGCCCCGGTGCTAAACTATGAAAGACCGCAGTATCGATAAGCTCTGACGCTATCAGTTCTGCTGTCGGTACTGGAGAAATTAAGAAAATACACTTACTATTTATTACTGATATATTATCTTACAAATTCTATCTTCTATCTTATCTTGCAAAATCTATATTTTGTTATTAAACCGTTTGTCTGTGATGCATTTTTGCTATTCGCGGAGCTTCGGTGCACACAACACGACAGTCCCTGCTTAACGAGTGACCATGGCCAAGAGAAATAAACTAAAGTTTAATCTGGTTACACTTTAGGCCTGTGATATTAATCTAATTTTATTTTTGATTTTGGTTTCCAATGATTATAAAAAGATGATATGAGGTAAAACTATTCAAAACTAGCCACGTTCCATCGAGCACAACTTCCTTCCCTTCACAGCATGAGCTGTCATTTCTCCCTAAACCCAAACTTAACGTCAGATTTAGCACAATCTGCGTCGGTTGTAAAATGCAGTCTCCAGTCTTGATAAATTGCGGGACGTGTTTGATAAAAGAGTTATTAAATGCACAATAATCCGTGCAAGAGAAGCTGTTTCCAACCTCAAGGCTCGAAACGGACCAGTGTGCACATTATACTGTAGACTTTGTGCAAGAGTCTAAACCATCAAACACACAACAAATAGCCTGTGTCGAAAAGACCTGCTTGGAGAGTAGACACTTAAACACAGTTTATATCTTAAATGGGCATGAACAGTTGGGAGAAATGGGAGAATGATATTATTAAGTCTGCATTCAATCTTAAAGGGGCAGCGTGTAATAAACCTGCTGACGACTGAGCCATTAATGTGAATCAAACAACAAAAGGCAAAGAGAAAATACTCACAGCTCTTGAATGAGTAACTTTAGCTTTAATAAACATTAATCTATCAATTTATACAGTGAAAACTATGTAGTTATTTTACATTTGATTACTTTAGATTTTTTTGTAGGCCATCTTACTTAATGTTAGTAGACCTTTCTGAAATTAAAGCACTGTTGATTTCATTTGTATCTGTTTTATTGTGTATTTATTTGACCATTGGCACTTTGTTTTAATATTGTATCTTATGCATATAACACAAATAACGCCTGCACACTGGAGCATTTACAAATAGATGTTTCATATTTGTTCAAACATTGCCGTTTCTTTTGCTAAAGATATTTTACCTTTCAGATCATAAAACAAATGTTAATTATGTTCTTAATATAAAAAAAAAAAAAAAAAAAAAAAAAAAAAGAACCAATAAGAATACCGTTAAAGTACCAGATCAATAAGAAGTATCGGTAAGAGTAGTAATACCGTTAAAACCTTACAGATGCCCATCCCTAACTGTTAGTAATGTTCAGTATGGGCCAGTTAAATCAGAAGCAAGGAACGCTACTGGAGGGTGGTAAAGATGCGACAGGTGAGTCAAGAGTCAACCATTTGGTTCTGGATCAGATTAAACATTATATTAATATTAAAAGAAATTGTTGTCTTTGTAATTTGTTTCAATCAGATAAATCACAGGTAAAAAAAAAAAAAAAAAAAAATCAATCAATGAGGTCAGTAAATCAAAACATCTGTCAAATCGTCTGTTGCTTTTTCTAGGACAAGATTTCAACATCTTAGCAGCTCTCAATTTAATTTGATGGGGTTTCACACTTTTCCACACAGTGTGTAAAGTAGATTCTCAAAAAAGTCTCTTTCAATTTGACAAAAGTATTTTACAACAATAAACTGTCAAACAAAATATAATACTCAATATTCAATAATATTCAATATAACCCAAATGTAAAATTAAATGAAAGTAATTAAATATCTGATTTGACAATAAATCACTTTCCTTTCAGAGACTAAACAGCACATTCAGCAAATTATGAATTGGAAATACAGAAACAAATGAATTGACTCGGTTGAACAAAGCCCATGAATGAATCGAGTTAGCGAACGAGTTTGCGAATCAAATTATTCAGTTCAAAGAGTTGTTGAACTCTCTTTCGATCAGTTCAAGTTAAAAAAAAAATACAGTCTCTCCAGTTCGAAAGCAAAAATCAAACGGATTCAACGAAGTAAAGTCTTTTGTGTCCAAAAAGAAAAAAGGTAATTCTCTTACCAGTTGATGATTTGTATAAATCACAGTTCAAAAGGGAAAACCGGTCCGTGGGCAGCTCGCAATTTTTGCACATTTAATCGTGTCCAACACAGACGATTCCTCTCCAGAGGATTGTATTTGGCACATAACAGGAAACTCTCGCAGGAGATTGCATAGAAAAGACAGACCAAGGGAAAACGACCCAGTCTTGCCAAACACAAGGCAAACACAATCATTACTAAACTTTCATTTAGACATCCCCATAATGAATTAATACACACAGCTGAAATGACACATTAATCCAACTTTTCAACAGTTATTAGACACATTGACACTCATAAATTACTTTTGGGTTACCAGGGAAACCAGGGAACCTGTTTTACTACAACACATGTCATATTTCTTAGATTATTGCCCAGTGGTGTGGTTGATTCAAGAGTTTTATTTGTCACATACACAGTTATATACAGAATATACAACCGGCAGTGAAATGTAAACAGGTCCGCTCCATGGACAGTGCAAATTCACAGTTAAAAACACAGGAAGAAACTATAATAGAAATAGAATAAAAAAAAGTACTATATATAGAGAGAGAGAGAGAGATAGATAGATAGATATAGAGAGAGAGAGAGAGATTAGATAGATAGATAGATAGATAGATAGATAGATAGATAGATAGATAGATAGATAGATAGATAGATAGATAGATAGATAGATAGATAGATAGATAGATAGATAGATAGATAGATAGATAGATAGATAGATAGATAAATAGATAGATAAATAGATAGATAAATAGATAGATAGATAAACAGATAGTAGAATTATAAATAAATCAAGTAGAAAAAATATATAAAAAAAGAAAGAAGTGGAACAAAATAAGTGAGATAAACTGTGCGGTGAGTAAACTGTAGACTTATAAATATGTGGTTAACAGAAATGTATAAATAAAGTGCAAACAGGTTTATAACAGGTTGTTACACAGTAACAACGAGAACAGAAAGTGCAGTGCAATGTCAGTATGTCGATGTTTATCCTGAAGTGAAGTCACGTGATGTTAAGTGACTGAGTTCAGGAGTCTGATGGCCTGGGGGAAGAAGCTCCTTCTGAGTCTCTAAGCACACAACTCTTTGCAGGGCTTTGCAGTCATGACTGGTGCTGTTAATACACTTTCTATCGCCCCTAAATAGAAAGTTTTCAGGATAGCTGGTGAAACCCTGAATTTCCTCAGCTGGCGCAGGTGGTACAGTCTTTGCCTGGCTTTATTCACCTGTGTCTGAATGTGTGCAGTCGGGGTCAGGTCCTCGGAGATGTTTACACCCAGGTACTTGAAGCTGCTCACTCTCTCTACTGGTGACCCGCTGATCATGAGAGGGGAGTATGTCCGTTGCTGTCTCTTCCTGAAGTCCACAATCAGTTCTTTGGTCTTGCCAACATTCAGAGAGAGACAGTTGTCCTGGCACCATGATGTTAGCTGCATGTGTATGCAACTAACTAGTTGCTTGAGTTCATCAAGTAGACACTCAAAAATTACAATCAGTCCAGAACAGAGCTGCATGACTTACTTTAAAACTGTAATAGAAGAGTTAATATAATAAGATTGCACCAAACTTTAGGTTGGCCACTGGTGAAAGACTGTCTTTCTGCTTTGTTTTATAAGAAATATTTCTGTCTAGAGTTCTTAATGTCCTATAATGTCAACTTTTATATAATAGTACTAGTCATAATTTCAACACCAGGCATGCATCAAAGGGATGTTTTTTTACTTCATGTTTCGAAAACTACTGTAAAACAACATACTGCAACGTACAGAGGAATGGAAAAATAGAATGATTTACTATCAGAGATTACATATTTTGAGTAAAAAAATAAAAACATCTTTAAAGGAACATTTAATTGCACAATATATAGTAAATTGTTGATTTTGATATTTGGAATGAATTTTGGGTTTGTATGTTTCATTCTTTTTATTGTAGTGGATTTAATGTAGCTTTGTATTTTTTTTACATGTTGGGACTTCAGGAAGAGTAGGTCTAGGCACTGGCTAATGGGGATCCAAATAAAGAAATAAACTTGGATCATAGATGAAAAAATACCTTTTACAGCCAATTTACTAAGGAAACATTTTGTAAAAATTTTTTTCGATTTTTAATTTTTGTTTTTAAATAGCAGCTATAGAACCATGCCTTGCCCAATCTCCACCACTTTTTTTAGGTGTCCTCAGAGGTTCATACATGTGTGTCAAATTTATTTTAAATATCTAATTTTATTTTGAAGTTCTAGACATGGGGTGTCACTGTCCTGAAGAGTTTAACTCCAGCTTGTCTCAACACACCTGTCTGGAAGTTTCTAGTATGCCTATTAAGACCTTGATTAGCTGGTAGAGGTGTGTTTAATTGGGGTTGGATCTAAACTCTACAGGACAGTGACCCTCCAGGAGCAGGATTGGACACCCCATTATAGACAGTTATGAATAACCAATGGGTGACATTGATTGGTTTTCACTTCCTTTTGTAATTTTGAACTTTGGACATTATTGTTTAGCTATCGACCTGATTTAAAAATTCCTGTGGTGGTTTTGTCTCGATCGAACTAGCTGTTTCGAAGATAATCGCAAAAGTTTTGTAAGCGCTAAATGACACCGTTACACAAACCATAAGGCAAAACCTGCCATGTTTGGTATTGCTGGACTCAGCAAGGATTCTGCATTCAATCTTAGCTTCAATGCATCATGGGAAATTTAACAATTACAATAGGGTTTCAGACTTTCAGGCTTGAACCCTAATAATAAAAATAATAACAATAATAATAATAATAATAATAATAATAATAATAATAATAATAATAGAGGAGGAAAAGCCCATGTGCTACACAAGTACAAAAATTAGGGCCTTGATATACCTTCAAGTGAAATTGAACAACAAATTGGTGTGTCACTTCGAAGAACTTTCTGGAAAAGTTTGCTCCCATAGGTAAACGCATTAAATTACCATTAGCTTGTGGTAATTAAGTAACAGGCTTTACCCTCTTTGACGCAGACATCGGTTCAGTTTTTAATAAAGTTGAATTAATTAAAATAACATAGGAAAATAACATTTCAATAAAATAGTTGAAAAAAAATAACATAGGGTTCATAGACAATTGGAAAAGCTTTTGGGGCAGACCTGACCTGTTGAAGAGGGACGGCATCCATCCTTCTTGGAGTGGTGCTGCTCTTTTCTTTAGTAATTTGGCATATATTCTTAGAGCTAAACCTTGACTAACTGGGGACCAGGTCAGGAATCAGACGGACTGGCTTACCCGACCGCCTGCTAGCTGTCTCCCGTTACAGAAGTCAGATAAAACCCAACACATAGAGACTCTTTCACCTAGATATTATCACATAGAGACTGTGTCTGTTCCCCGAATTAGTAAATATAAAAAACCATCAAGACCATTCAACAGTAAAAACTTAATTGATGTCCAACAAATAAACAACAGATATAATACAGATAATCAAATGATAAAGCTTGGGTTGCTGAATATTCAATCCCCTTCCCCAAAAGCGCTTATTGTTAATGATATGATTACAGATAATAATCTAGATGTGCTGTGTTTGACAGAAACCTGGCTAAAACCTGAAGACTAAATTACTTTAAATGAGTCCACCCCACAAGATTAGCGAGCCGCATCTGAAAGGTAAAGGGGGAAGGGTTGCTATAATTTATAATAATATCTTCAGTATTACTCAGAAGTCTAGTTTCAAATATAATTCTTTTGAAGTTTTGGTGATTTATGTAGCATTATGTAGTGTAATTGATAAATCCTGTTTGACATTTGTGCTGGCTACTGTGTACAGGCCACCAGGGCACAATACAGACTTTTTCAAAGAATTTGCTGACTTTCTATCCGAGTTAGTACTGGCTGCAGATAAAGTACTAATTGTTGGTGATTTTAATATCCATGTAGATAATGAAAAAGACGCATTGGGATTAGCATTTAGAGACATTCTAAACTCTATTGGAGTAAGGCAACGCATGTCAGGACCAACTCATTGCCTTAAATTATACCCTAGACCTAATATTGTCACATGGAATAAATGTTGATACCATTGAAATTCTGCAGCAGAGCGACGACATCTCAGATCATTACCTAGTATCATGTATACTTAATTTAGCTAAGGCTGCAAAGCCATCCCCTCGCTTCAAATATGGCAGAACTATCACTGCCGCCACTAAAGATTGCTTTTTAAATAATCTTCCTCATCAGTTTCATCTCCTCAGCATCCCAGATAGCCTAGAGGAACCCGATTTTGCAACAGAAACTATTGACTCTCTTTTTCCAGCACTTTAGACAGTTGCTCCCCGGCGCTTAAAGAAGATTAAAGAAAATAGTCCAACGCCGAGCGTTGTACAACGAGCACACCTGGGCCCTTAAAACAGCAGCCAGAAAAATGGAGCACAGCTGGAAGAAAACAAAACTAGAGGTTTTTCGTAATTCGTGGAAAGAGCATGATCGCATACAGAAAGGCCGTAAAAACTGCTAGATCTGCTTATTTCTCGACTCTCTTAGAAGAAAACAAACACAACCCTAGGTATTTATTTGATACAGTGGCTAAGTTAACCAAAAATAAAGCTTCTACTTCTGATGGTTGTAAACAGCACAGCAATGACTTTATGAACTTCTTTACGTGTAAGATTGATAATATTAGGAAGAAAATTAGAACCATGCAGCCGTCTACTACAGTATCACATCAGACAGAGCATTATTGTGTCAGTGAGAAAAAAATACATTCATTCACTGCTATAGGAGAGGAAGAATTGGCTAAACTCGTTAAATCATCTAAATCAACAACATGTATGCTCGACCCTATACCGACTTGGATATTAAAAGAGATGCTACCAGAGGTCATAGATCCTCTTCTTAATATCATTAACTCAACTTTGTCATTAGTATATGTACCGAAAACTTTTAAGTTGGCTATTATCAAACCACTTATTAAAAAACCTCAACTTGATCCTACAGAATTAGTCAATTACAGGCCGATCTCAAATCTACCCTTTCGGTCAAAAATACTGGAAAAGGCAGTGTCTTCACAATTATGTTCCTTTTTAGAAAGAAATGGTATCTGTGAGGATTTCCAGTCAGGATTTAGACTGTATCATAGTACTGAGACTGCTCTCATCAGAGTTACAAATGATTTACTCTTATCATCCGATCGTGGTTGTATCCCTCTATTAGTGTTACTCGATCTTAGCGCTGCATTCAATACTATCGACCACAACATTCTTTTGAATAGACTCAAATTATGTTGGCATTAGTGGAACTGCATTGGCATGGTTTAAATCATACTTATCTGACCGTTATCAGTTTGTAGCAGTAAATGAAGAGATGTCACACCGATCACAAGTTCAGTATGGAATACCGCAGGGCTCAGTGCTAGGACCATTGCTCTTCACCCTGTACATGCTACCACTGGGAGATATCATTAGGAAGCATGGCATTATTTTTCATTGCTATGCTGACGATACTCAGCTCTATATTTCTTCACGCCCTGATGAAACTTACCAATTGACAAGTGCAACTTAATTCAGAAAAAACAGAATTTTTAATTATTGGACAAAAAAACTCTGCAAGTAGTAACCTAGAATACTGTCTAACACTCGATGGCTGCTCTGTCAAGTACTCGTCGTCAGTTAGGAACCTGGGTGTGTTCTTTGATACCAATCTTTCATTTGAAAGCCACGTTTCTAACATCGTAAAACTGCATTCTACCATCTTAAAAATATATCTAAATTACTGCACATCCTTTCAATGCAAAATGTTGAACAGTTAATTAATGCGTTCATGACCTCAAGGCTAGATTATTGTAATGCTTTACTGGGTGGTTGCCCTGCTCGCTTAATAAACAAACTCCAGCTGGTCCAAAACGCAGCAGCTCGAGCTCTTACTAGAACCAGGAAGTATGACCATATTAGCCCGGTTCTGTCAACACTGCACTGGCTCCCTATTAAACATTGTATACATTTTAAAATCTTGCTTATTACTTACAAAGCACTAAATGGTTTAGCTCCCCAGTACTTGAGCGAACTCTTAACGGATTATACTCCATCACGTCTATTGTAGTCTCAAAACTCTGGCCAGTTGATAATACCTAGAATATCAAAATCAACTGCAGGCGGTTGATCCTTTTCCTATTTAGCGCCTAAACTCTGGAACAGTTCCTCAAGATTCAAGAGTTTTATTTGTCACATACACAGTTATATACAGAATATACGACCAGCAG
>CM031958.1:10916160-10931160 GCA_018749465.1 Paracanthobrama guichenoti
ACCCCCTTTCACCTTCAGAACTGCCTTAATTCTACGTGGCATTGATTCAACAAGGTGCTGAAAGCATTCTTTAGAAATGTTGGCCATACACACACATATATATATATATACATACATATACATATATACACACACACACACACACACACACACTAGTATAACTACTAGATTTAGTGGGGCCCCTATAATTGTCACCACCTTTCACCCCACTAGTGACGGCCCTACCTGCATGTAGCCTTCTAGTAATTCAGAGGCCTGTTGCATGAAGCCGGTTTCAGTTGCTACCCAGGTAAGATTAGTTTGAGCAAACAAGAAGGTGGATTCGTTTTTTTTTTAGCGGGTTTCATCGCCATGGTAATTTACGCTATTTAGCAGGTTTCAGTTTCAGTTAAAAACACCATTTAAAAACACCATTTGCGCCTTCATTCCTGACACTTTGGACCCTCTTCAGTTTGCCTATCGTCCCAATAGATCGACTGAAGATGCCATCTCTCATGTCCTCCACTCCTCCCTCACTCACATCGACAGCAAAAGTGGGAACTACGTAAGACTGCTATTTATTGACTATAGCTCAGCCTTTAACACCATAGTTCCCACCAAGCTAACCTCCAAACTCCTGGATCTCGGCCTGAATCCTTCTCTCTGCCACTGGATTGAGGACTTCCTCACTGGCAGGCCTCAGGTGGTGAGAATAGGCCAGTCCACCTCCACCTCCATCACCCTGAGTGTGGGAGCTCCACAGGGCTGTGTCCTGAGCCCCCTGCTCTACTCTCTCTACACGCATGACTGTTTGTCCACACACAGCTCCACCTCTATCATCAAATTTGCTGATGATACTGTTGTCCTGGGCCTCATTTCCAACAACAATGAGACGGCATACTTGGACGAGGTGGAGCATCTAACAGCATGGTGCCAGGACAACTGTCTCTCTCTGAATGTTGGCAAGACCAAAGAAATGATTGTGGACTTCAGGAAGAGACAGCAACGGACATACTCCCCCTCATGATCAGCGGGTCACCAGTAGAGAGAGTGAGCAGCTTCAAGTACCTGGGAGTAAACATCTCCGAGGACCTGACCTGGACTGCTCACATTCAGACACAGGTGAAAAAAAGCCAGGCAAAGACTGTACCACCTGCGCCAGCTGAGGAAATTCAGGTTTCACCAGCTATCCTGAAAACTTTCTATTTAGGGGCGATAGAAAGTGTTTTAACTCAGTGCATCACAGCGTGGTATGGGAACAGCACCAGTCATGACCGCAAAGCCCTGCAAAGAGTCGTGGCGCTTATCCGAAGCGTATCTCAGGGTCAGCTCTCCGTCTCTGCAGGACGTCTACACCAAACGCTGCAAAGGTAGAGCTACCAAGATCATCAAGGACTCTAATCACCCTGCAAACCCTCATTTCACGCTGCTACCATCTGGTAAGCGCTTCCCCAAGCCTGATGGCCAAAACTGAGAGACTCAGGAGGAGCTTCTTCCCCAGGCCATCAGACTCCTGAACTCAGTCACTTAACATCACGTGACTTCACGTCAGGATAAACATCGATACACTGACATTGCACTGCACTTTCTGTTCTCGTTGTTACTGTGTAACAACCTGTCATAAACCTGTTTGCACATTATACTCTTTATACATTTGTTAACCACATATTTATAAGTCTACAGTTTACTCACTGCAAAGTCTACTTCAATTATTTTATTCCACTTTATCCTTATTTGTTACCTTTTTTCTCTTGACTTGATTATTTATAATTCTACAGATATAGACATATATATATATATATATATATATATATATATATATATATATATATATATATATATATATATATATATATATATATATATATATATATATATATATATATATATATATATATATACTTTTTTTATATCCTATTTCTATTATAATTTCTTCCTTGTGTTTTTAACTGTGAATTTGCACTGTCCATGGAGCGGACCTGTTTACATTTCACTGCCGGTTGTATATTCTGTATATAACTGTGTATGTGACAAATAAAACTCTTGAATCTTGAATCTCATTCTGGGTAAGAGATCGCAAATCAAAACTGGACCAATCAGCTGTGAGAAAAATTACTCATATCTGATGCAATAAAGCCAACTAAAGCCAGCTAATTTCAATTGTCATATAGTGTCAATGCGGGCAGATCAAGTATAGTTAAAATGTAAGTGTCCCCAACTGAGCAAGCCAAAAGCCAAATGTTCTCTGTAGTGGTTAAACATGAGATATAATTCATCTTGATCTAACGGGCGATCTTTGGTCTCATGAATCTATAATTTGTTGTCTGCCAAATCATTTTGACAGAGCAAGTGAAGTTCGACAACTTAAATTTTTTGCCTATTTAATTTTACCGTTGTAGCTTACAGCGCTGACTTTATATATTTGACTGAATTGTTTGCTTTATTTCTTGTACAGCTTCTTATATACCTTTTACTTATACTTTTATAATGGCTATTATTGATCACACAAACTGACATTTAACAGACTGGGTTGTGTTTTATGTAATTTAATTTTATTACAGTAATAATCATATGCACACTTTGTCTGAACCAAATATTAATGTGTTTATTTTTTTTTAAATGGAAATGAAGAGAGGCAAAAGTGGTGTTTTATGACATATTTTGTTTTATTGTAGCCTAAAATATACATACAGGAGTGAAAGCGGCCATTATCCAGGCACAGCTCCTCAATTTATACGCGTGTCCAATTCGCTGTAGACACGCAGATGGATTCAAAATGTTCAAGCGTCCAACTACCAACTAGATGAGATGGACGCAAATTTGACATTCTATTCGCGTTTGGCCCACAACATTTGAGGTTCGGGAAGTTCGATCTGGACTTGATCCGTTGTGGAGCAACTATGCTCGAACCAATCAAATTGTCAGGGCGGGCTTTATACGATGATGGACAGATGATCAACAGTAACAATCACCCACGTCACCAAAGAGCATTTGGCTTGAATTTGTTCTAATCCTAAATGGAGAACTTGTTCGTATATCCATTCACCTTTACTATTTCTCTCAAAAATAATGATTGTGTTGGTAAGTACTGGAATGTATCCTGAAATTCTTTTTACAACACTGGCAAAGATCGTTTACACTCATCATCTTCTTCTACTACTTCTAGCGTGCATGCAGTTGAGTTCTGTTGACAACCATGTGTCGCTCATGTCAACGTACGTCACTTACTCCATTGCTCTGATTGGTTGTAGGTCTATCTAACTGAGTGCAGAGGTCTTGCCTGTCTTTGATGGACGTCTTGGGAAGCCAATCATGTGGCGTGTTGGCGGCTGGATGGAAAGTCTCGTGGATGTTTAAAGTTGAAGCATGCTCGCTGGAGATTTGTTGAGAGAAACTTTGCCGCGAAACTTAGAACGAGACTCACGGAAAGAAAATAAACTTAAGCAAAAGAAAGGAAAGTGAGATGAGAGCTCTAGATGGCTTAAATGAAATCGTTAACCCATTCTCAGATCTTTGGTCTGCCAAGATCGTCTGATCGTCATGTTGTCTGTCTTGACTTGGCTTGCTCTCGCTCAACTTGCTCTGAGATCTTCACCTCCTGAACTACCTGAACTAACTTCTTTGTTCGTGTTCTGAGATTAAAACTCAAATTTGTTTGCCCGTCCTCCTGGATGGATTGACCAATTAGGCATCATCTTGGTTCAAAGGGTGACTGTCTCTCCACCCCACATAAATTAGGTTATCTGTGGTCATTTATTTTCCTGATCTAAGCAGAGAGTAAATTTATACCTGGTTTCTTATAAGAACATGATACGTCCTGCAAAGATTTCACTGAAGCCATCTTCTGAATTATAAACAAACAAACAAACAGATATCAAACACAGTGCATTTTCATTCACTTGTTCAATAGTTACAAAATTACATTAATTGGGAGTGATGTATATACATAATGGTCACGTGTATCGGTTGTAGACACACTAACAAAACTATGCTGTCAAAGGCTATTTGAATGATCAATGATTTGATGCAGTTTGTGTGTAACACGGTTTCTGTGAGTTTTCTTTGTTTCACCCACTAGAGCTGGGGACCTGAGGAATTTTTATGGCAGTCACAGACCAGGACATTAGGGATTAGTTTCTAGATGGGTGAAGGGCATAAACTGCCTGTGGACCAATGATAAGTCCTGTCATTCCTGGGCTTGGTACCACAGGTGGTCGTCTTGGTCCCTAAGAGGTGTCTGGCTGTTGTCCCAATATCTTTATCTGATGGCATTGAACAGTTTGTTTGTGTTAGTCCACCAAGATCCAATCAAAATGTAGCAAACCTTTGTCCACTGTTATGGGCAGAGAGGGGCCCAGCTATAAACTGGGCCCTGGAATGTTGAGTTGGTTTTTTTGTGAAATTATGTTTGAACGAATCATCTGGAAGATTCATTTGTTTTTGCGCCCCCAATTCCTACACAGTATTTATAGAAATACTTTAGCTATAATAATGTTTTTAATAATGTCTAAGTTAATACATGTTCAAAACTATCACTTTAGCAATGTTTGCACTATTTTCTGTTTATTTTGATAAATAAAATTATTAATTTTGCTCAAACATTTTATATTAACATTTTAATGAGTATATTTTAAAAATACAGAAACAACATTATTTAAAAAGTAAAGATTCTGAAAGCATTGAAGGAGATCTCATGATAATTTAATATAGATTTACAGTAGTAACAATAAATTATATGATATGATTAATATCTTACTTTTTAAATATGATTGTTTCATTATAAATATGGGTATTATCTCTATGGTGGACACCCAGCTTAAAATATGATATTTACCATCTGAATCTAACCATGTAATGTCAAAGAAATTGAAAAAAACTGTGGGGGGGGGGAGAGACCTGGATGTGCTCTTTGATACCAATATTTAATTTGAAAGCCACGTTTCTAGCATCTGTAAAACCACATTCTTCCATCTTATAAATATATCTCAATTAAGACACATGACAAAAGCATTCATGACCAAGGCTAGATTATTATAATACTCTACTGGGTGGTTGTCCTGCATGCTTAATAAACAAACTCCTGCTGGTCCAAAATATTTTTTACTGAAATAGGCTTTCAGTGGAAATCTTCATTTGATGAAGACAAAAGTCTTATGGGTTTGGAATGGCAGTGAGTGAGTGAGTGAGTGAGTGAGTGATAAAAGAATGTTAATTTGGGTGAACAATCTCTGTTAGTTCCCTGTTAGGCTGTTTAAGAAGAGCTCAGGATCATATGAGGTTGCTACTAAATTAACATCAGGCTAATAATGAAGGGCTAGAGCTCTTTAAGACAATATGTATGAGACAGATAATTAATTTCCTTCAATAAACAACCTCAAACACACGACTAGCAGCTACACTTTGCTCCAACAGTATTTGTTTAGAAAATCCTCAGGAGAAAGTCCTCAGTAATGTACAAACTTCACTGTACAGAAAAACACAGCAGAAAATCACAAAGTCCCCAAACAGCACGTTCTCCTCCCAGGACTCTCCCCTCTGCATCTCGGTGTGTTACCATTTGCATCTCATTTGCTTCTAAATGGCACTAAGCAATGAGTTTCTAATTAAGCCACCGGCATGCTGGGGAATTTGTTGAATTCTGCCGAACAAACAGGCAGATTATAAGCGGCAGACATGACCAAGAGCGATGGACCTCTGGAGGCCTGCAAACGAGGGACCGACGGCGCTCAGGTTTGTTCTGCAGTACAGATGTCAATGATTAAGAAACTATCAATGACACAACCAATATGAAACTGATGGATACATCAAAATGGTCTATGTTGTGTTGAAAGCTCTGTTCTGGCTGTCAGCTCACTGAAGGTCATGTTCAACAATGTAAAACTCATATGGTCAATGTGAACACACTCCACCAAACAAATCACACACAAGATCAGGATCACTGTGTCCTAAAACCACTAAGCAATGTTGTTATATCAGTGTGTCAAAGGTGACCAGATGGTACATTATTTGTGGCAGAATTACAGTAGAACTATGTATTTGTGCATGTCCTGGGGTCAATATTACCCATAACCCCTTGGAATATGTAAGCAGAGTTTTGACTACACCAAATTCCAGTGTCATGATGTTGTAATATTGATACACTGGCTACACTGAATTACTTTTTAGGGTCACATCATAACACAAATTCTGAATTATCTGTTCTGACCAGTGGCAGACAGTGAGAGTGGCATCATTTTTGCAGTTCTGTTTGGCACAGAGATCTCACTCTTCAGTACTTCATCAGCAGAACATCATGTTGTACTTTGAAAGACTGGGATTCAACCTGGGGCATTGATAGACCCATTTTACTGATGCATGTGTAAAGTGATATCTTATAAGACAGAAAACAAAAAGAACGCTGGATGAGGTGGATATTCAACTACAATTCTTTGTAATGTAGAAAAACTTGCAAATGGCTTCTGTTGTTTATCAACAATGAAGCAATGATGAACGACTCTGTACGACAGGTACATAACTATACAGTAGCCAATCCATATATCCATAACCGTATCAAAAAATATCATCAAAATATGATGCGGGCCTGTGCTTCAGTACTGATGAAAGAATAAAACTGCTTCTCGATTCAGCTACATCAGTCAAGTCTGTGGATCAGCGACCAAAGTCAGCATTAGTACAGACCATCAGTGCATTCTTAATGAAAGAAACATGGACAATTTAAACAATGCATCTATAATCCAGCAGTAAGTGTTGATGGCTTCATACTGTCATTACACCAAACATCAACAGGAATTAATTTTATACTATTTTGACAAATTAATGTTTTTTGGGGGGGGTTTTTACCAGTTAAGCTCACTTAGAGTTAGGGTTGGGTACTGGCACCAGTACCTATATAACCGGTATGTACCGGACCGAATAAGAACGCAGATTTCGGTGCCACGTAAATTCAAACATACTTTCGCCGCTTTGACTGGCGCCGAGCGCTCGTAACATATCACAACTATTCAGTGTTTTCAACCACATAATGTTTATTTTAGTTTTCAGACATTTAAATGCACACTAGTACTAGCAAAAAACACATTTATACATAAATTTATACATTAAACATAAATACACTTCTCTCTATGGAAGCGGCAATAATAATCGTATTAGACATTTATAATTTGACTACGTGTCTTATTTATATCAAATATGGTTTACTCTGTTCTTCTCCCAGTTCACTGATCACTTACTTTCATGTGTTTTGTGAGACGTGATGTAAATCCGACAGATCCGATTCTCTGAAGCGCAAACTACCATGGCGGCGCCCATCGCGCAACACACATTCACTTACACATATTTGAAAATCAGAACATCAGATAGTTCATGACATAAACAAGTTTGTGTATTTTGAATAAAAAATAAATAAAAAAAACAGAATAAAACCGATATCCTACATCTGTGATACAGCGCTATTGTGGCTGCTGTGTGTCATGTGAGAAGCATGATGCGTCGCCATGGAAACACTAAGGCAATGCGTTCTAAAATATGTAGCCAGAGAATATGGTCATATTTCTGCAAAATAATGCTGAACCTTGAAGATGGTTTGTAGCATACCAAGAATACAGACTACTTTGCTGTTATTAGTGCTGTAACTGTTATTTAGTGTTAAATTAGGCCTATTGTAGTTGGGTTAGGTTTTACTGTGAATTTAAGTGAATTTGTTGTGTTTTGCATTTATATTTATATATTTAAGTATACTTTAAAGTTAATACATTTATTTTATTTTTTTAATTAAATAAAAGCCATTCTTTATTGTTCTTTATTCTTCATTCATTTTGTGGCTCTTTATTTTATTAAAAGTATCGGTTCAGGCACCGGTACCGTTTTAAAAGTATCGGCTTGGCACCGGTATCGTAAAAACCCAAACGATACCCAACCCTATTTATAGGTACAAAATTGTCCCAAAAATATACGGTTAATTAGGTACAAACACACAAACACACACACACACAGAGAAGACCATCAGGGTTTGGCTGTTTTAGGGAAGTCATGATCACACTACATCAATGTGATCATTCAGCTGGAAACAGAATCCTCTGATGACTGAATTGATCATGAATGCTTGGTACGGCACACAGCTTACCCTGTATTGATGGAAATGATTTCAATCAGCGGGTTCTTCCTGATCTTGGGCAAATCCAGCCGTGCTCCTCCCAGACGTTTCCCTTTCTCCTTCTTCTGACCCAGCAGACGCACAGAGTGACCTTGAACACAAACACAGCATCACACACAAGGAATGGCACAGAACCAATATGCCGCGAGCCATGAATACAGATTGATGCCAAAGAGAAAAGGATTGTGTTCCGTTCCAACATAATCACACATTAACTTTAGGCCACAGGAGACAGGCCACGAGCTGTCCTTTACCCAGAATGCCTGCGCGTGTCTGCTGCATGCCGATTGAGCTGAGAGCATAAGGACGAGACAGAGAAAGGAGCGGACCAAGCAGATAATGAGACCATGAATGATCCTGATTCCTTATAGTTTAGAGTAAAAGAACAATGAGAAACGCTTAGCTGAACCCTCCAGATGTTCTCTCTCAGACACACACACGCGTTCAAAACACAACACCATGAAAATGAACTCACAGGTTCCTCTGGCGGCAGCAGTAACAAAGAGGAGAGATCGAGAGCTCTCTGAACTGCACACAACCAGCTGGACATGGTCCCAAATCACAGTCCACAACGTGGGCAATCGTTTTATTCACACAACAATTTTAAGATGAACTATATGCCTTTCTTCACTGACGTTCTATGCTGTTCAAAGCATTTCTAAGGATGCTGATTTTTAAAAGGCAGGCTGAGATGGTAAACGGGAATATGGTTTGTGTAACATTACCAACGCATTATTAGCTGTTTGACATCAGTCAAGAAAAAGGCTAATCATATTAATCACCGTTATGTGTCCAACGTTGTAAAGAGCTATACCATTGTGCAGTGTTTACTACAGTAAGTTGAGCGAGTGGGTCTCTGAGCGAGTGCGTGGAGGCGGGGCTAATTTGTATATTCATGGTTAAATGAAGCAAGGGTGTACAGTGTGTGCAGAATTAGGCATTTTGATTTTCTGATCTTTTTTTTTTTCCAGGCACATTTTACCAACTACTATTAATTTTGTATGCCATATATGCCATACATGCCATACTCCAGAATCAGCCAGTAAGTTTTGGGAGTTGATTTTTAGTAGGGGTGCTCCAATCAGGATTTTTTTTCGTCGATCACAGGAAGCAGTATCTGCCGATACGATCACTGATACCGATCTATTTGTAGCCGCCTTTTTATCATGTAGAATTATTTATGCCTATAAGGAATTTTTCAGATCTCACCTAAATCTTTGATCATGACTGCATGATTTTTTTTTTTAAAGACAATTTTTCAGGTAGAAATACTAAAGAAATTTAATAAGGAATCAAAATGTAAATTAATATTGGTCTTCCCTGAATAAATTAAATTAGATTAATCCTTGCACTTAAGGTTGCAAAAGTTAGTCATTCAAGAGCAGTGAGTGTCATTAAGGTTAATCAAACAGGACAAAGAGAAACTCAGAGACAGCAGCAGTTTATTCGACTGCTGTCACTTTAAGAGCGAATACACTGATACGGTTACATGCAGTTACACGAATGTTAACGTTCACTCGCGAGTCACGACGGGGGTTACGTGCATACTCATCAAGACGATAATTTAGTACATACATTTGTGTGTATTTGACCATTTCAGCGCAATTTGTACTCGTGCGTGCGTGCATGCTCACGGTCTCGTGCTAAGCGGTTTGAACACTGGCAAGACGACTTCTGCAAATCCTGTGTCAACTGTGCAGCTGGATTTTAGTGCAGATGCGATGCGCTGATGTATAGCCATTTGAGCATTTTAAGAGGGAAAGAGAGCGATTCACTCACGCTGTTTGTGAACTTGCGTCTCTCAGAAAGTTTTCAAATGACTTTGTATGTTATTTAATACAGAAATATTAATTGTACCTCACCTTCAGCATAATTATTTTACCCGCGAGGGAAAGAGAATGAGACTGTGCCGCTGCATGTCATGCCCTAGCTCTCACGGCAGGTGCGCGTCTTTATGTGTTGTCAGCATGAGATCGGTTTAAGAGATGGGACTTTTTAGAGACCGCCGATCAATCCTCCCAAAGCGATTATCGGCCGATAGAGATCGGTTGCCGATCAATCGGAGCACCCTTAATTTTTAATCCATCTCCTATCCCAAAGTCAGTTTTGCAGAGGGACAATAGTGGATAGGGGAATAGATGGACTAAAAATTATGAATTCTTCAAACAGTGGTACAAGAGGATGTGATGCTGTCTTAATGTATTTTACAACACTGCAGCTTGTGATTCTTATTAAGTGGGGTCGTTTTTTTTAGGATTCTTTACCTAACTTAAGTCTCTGAGATTCTGACACCTTACACTTCTGGATAATTCAGGTAGGTTGCAGTTCTGGAAAATGGTGGTGCTGGAAACTAAAGGGTTCCTGATGTTTTCACACTTAATTTTTCCATCTTAATTCTTGCAGTTAAAATGTGTCTCTTCTTCGACCACCTGTTTTTGTATGACCCAGCTGACCCAGATTTCACAGTCCAATGGTCATGCCTTAACTGCGATGTCTAGTATTGGATTAGTATTGTATCCTTCTCATGGGCTGCCTGGAAAAAAAAAATATGATCAGAAAATCAACGTGCCTAATAATTCTGCACACACTGTAGAGTTACAGTCAAGCTATTTTAAGGCATGAAAAATGTTATTCACAGAGGGAGTTTGGCCCTTGTCAAACTCGCTCAAATCCTTATGCGCATTCTGCAAGTTAAGACATTTATCAGACGTTTAGGCTCTGTTGCACAACGAATTCTCCATCTAGTCCAGTCAGTCATCTCGCCTTACTCGTCATGTGATCTGTGAACTGTGATTCCTGCAGCACTGTGTGCATCTGTGCGACTCTCGTGCTGGATGAGCAGAGCTGATGTTTACAATAGTTTACAATTTAAGCACCCGTTATCCAACTGAATTAAATGTTTTTTACTTCTCTAAAAAAGCAAATCGACAGTGGAGGCTGTAATGTAAATGTAGCTGTGGCATATTCTGTGCTAATTTTACCCTCAGATCTCATCACACCCCTACTGACTAGGGACCATGGCACACAATATAATATAGGCAATATGTATAATTTTTTATTTGTAATATTTCTTAATTTCATGATTTATTTAACTAAAAATAAATATTATAGGCCTATCCATTTCTGATAATTCCAGGTTGTTATGGTCGTGCAGGTTGTTTACGCATTTAACTTGTGGCTATGAGAAATGGATGTCCTTCCCTCAACATAGGATCTCGAAGCCACAACATAAGGATGTCATTACCTCGACAAAACTATCTTGTGGACACGACACATTCCCACAAGTTAATATGACGTTCCCACAGATTAATATCTTGTGGCCACGACATATCACATTCCCACCAGTTAATATGTTGTGTTATATGTCCCCTCCTGGTCACTGTAAAATACGGCAACTTTACACAGTTATTGAACTGAACTGAAACAACACTGAACTAACTTCAGTTGAACAATGACACTATTGTTTTGTTTTTTTTAGAGCTGATTTACAGGCGAATTCTGTTTGCATCATTGATCATTACTTCCTTGTTTATTACTGCAAAGCTGCTTTGAAATGATCTATATTGTATAAAGTACTATATAAATAAAAGTGACTTGACTTGAAATGGAAGTGCAAATGCAAATTACCTGAAGACCACAATAATAACTTGACAAACTGACAAATTTCATCACTTAAAGCACACTAGACACTAGTGTTATTTAAATTAATAACTATTTTAAATTATTTAACTATTGTGCATAAATATATATTCATTAAATGCTGAAATTGAACATTAAGCTTGCTGTGCAAGACAATTTTAACCATGTTTATGTGTACTGTTGAAATGTCTCTAAATATATCAGTCATATAGCATTTGTACATTTGAATTTGTTACTCATTCAAGCATTTCATGAAGAACAATCCATTTAGAAAAAACTGCTTTGAAAACACTAAACTAGTTCATCACCAAAAACATCAAATAAAATTTGATAAGTTCTTCAGAGAGAGACGAGAAACACTGTTCTACCGGATCTGTCAACATGAAATGCATAGCAGTGACAGACGCAGAAAGACTGTGTGTGTGTGACTGTGTGTGTGTGACTGTGTGTGTGTGAGTGACTGTGTGTGTGTGAGTGACTGTGTGTGTGTGACTGTGTGTGTGTGAGTGACTGTGTGTGTGAGTGACTGTGTGTGTGTGAGTGACTGTGTGTGTGTGAGTGACTGTGTGTGTGTGTGTGACTGTGTGTTACCTTTGACAGCCTCGTCCACAACCTCCACCACTCTATCAATCTGCTGAACCTACAGAGAGAAGCAGAGACATTATGAGAACATCAGACTGTCATCTGCACATATTCAATGTAATCACATTAAATTAGCCCTGCCTCACACACTCTGAAGGAGAACAGGTCAAACTGTAAGTTCTGGTCCTCAAATTCAATTAAACTTAGAGACGCAGATATGAGCTGTCTTCCACCAGAGCTGCTTATGGTGTGTGTTCAACTTAAACACTTGCACTTAGGTAATAAAAGCTACTGTCGGTTCATTAAAGGTGCTGTATGTAAGTTTTTGATTGTACTAAAAATCATAAAAATATCATCATATATTTACAGATATTTACGAAACATGCCCGAGTTCGCATACTCGAGTCTCCGAAAAACAATGCTACAGCTGTCTGTTTTTGTTTTTGTCTGTGCGATAAGTCACATTGCAAATCTAACCAATAGTATTTCGACACCACAGGTTGCCAGTTGGTGGAAAACACTGCATATTGCTGCCATGGAAGCCAGCAAACAAACTGGGTCAGAGATCGCAGATTCTACACAACCTAAAAAGCCTCGGCATCCATCTAAAAATCTCTATGAACGGAAGCACATTAAAACGCGGAAAAATCAACCTGTCAACTTACAGTGCAAGTCTCCTCGCCTTTCAATATCTGTTGCATTTAATAATGCATTTCTATGGACAAAATGCATCTAAAAAGCTGCTGCGGGAAAGGTACATGATCCAAGCGTAAGTGTTTTGAACTGCGAGAGGTGATACACTTTCTTCGTAAGTTGAATATGGAAGGCAGTCTGGCGGAGGCTAGATATTTTATTCTATAATGTTTAGGGCTGCACGATTAATCGAAATCGAACCGCAATCGCGATTTGGCTTGTGTGCGATTATGAAAGCACAAAGGCTGCGATTTTAATTAAATAAATATATCCCAGCTCTATGATCAGGAGTAAACACCGCTCCATCTGAAAGCACTGCGTGTTTGAGTCGCTTATAACGCGAGTTTAAAAAAGCAACACATCAAATATCTTCACAAACTAGTAATGCAAAGCATTGTAACAAAATACGTTTAATAACACGTTTTAACTCACTTCATGTCGTCAGTCGAGTGTTTGTGAGCTGATGTGGCTTCATCACAGAATGAGGCAGACAATGCATTATTTTATAGTATTCTATACAGTGATAAAAGTCTATGCAAATCAGCACTGCATACTTTATTATGAAAATACCTGAGAAGTCTTGAACTCAAATACACCATATCTTGATGCAGTCGTGTTTATTCTTCATGTTTAATCAGTCAAAGAGTTTATATATTTGGTTTATGCAGCTACACAGCGCTAGCATTACATTAGCGATTTTTCCTAAAAACGATTACTTCTCTGAGACAAATGTGGCGTTTCTGGTCGAGGGCGCCCTCTGGCTCCCAGTATAAATAAATCTTTTGGGTAAAAAAATAAGAAAAATAATACTTCTCTCTAAAATAATTTATATGACAATCCATATGTTTTTCTTCAATGTACAAAAAAATCTTATCTGTGATATCAATTTCTTAAAGTCTGGATTTTAATATAAAAATGAGCCTCTTATGGATGCATAAGAGGCTCATTTTTTATATTAAAATACAGACTTTAAGAAATTGATATCACAGATAAGATTTTTTTTTTTTTTTTTTTTTTTTTTTTTACAATAAATCCTTAGACCTTTCTAATGATTTTTGTCATAAGCCCGTCTGCATATTAACAGGTAACCCAGCAGTTTTTTTTCATAAAATAAGTTCTGTAAAATATAAAAATATTATTATTATTATTATTATTATTATTATTATTATTATTATTATTATTATTATTATATTGTTATATTTATTCTTAAATACTTAAATATTTCTCATTTTGTTAAATATTTGTATTTATTAATACTAATAATAATAATATCCATAATTATTAGTCATATTAATATATAAACAAAAATGTTATGCACACACACACACACTTTTCATAAATATGAAATATTTTTCCCCAAATTGTGCAGCCCTAATAACGTTTTAAATATGGTTATTTTTCACGATTTGCTTTAGAAGGTCTTAACCCCCCAGAGACGTGTGAATTACGATGGATTATGATGGATGGATGCACTTTTTTGAGCTTCAAACTTGTGGGCCCCGTTCACTGCCATAAAGCTTGGAACCGTCAGGATATTTATTAATATAACTCTGTGTTCATCAGAAAGAAGAAAGTCATATACACCTAGGCTTGAGGGTGAGTAAATCATGGACTAATTTTCATTTTAAACTGAATGAAACCTTTAAAGAGGACATTGGATGAAATTTTCACTTTTTTAGCTTTGTTGCATTTAGTTAGGTTTCTGAAAAAGTTGAAAAGAAAACATGCAGACAGTTTGTTATGGGCTGTCTGAGTTTGAAACAGTGTCATCCAGCAAACCATTTCAATTTGCTGCCGGTTTCTACATATGTAGCTAGTTAATTGAATAAGACCACCCACAACTACTGACAGCCGTAGCGTATTATTACCATATTAGCATAGACCCCCGCCCTGAGTGAGTTGTACATCGTCCGCCATTTTCTCCAGGCTGGAGCAGCTATAGCAAGTAGCGACAA